>JAOSBP010206537.1:0-12172 GCA_027563825.1 Erythroxylum mucronatum | reverse complement strand
GGTGGAGCGCGCTACCTCCTTGTGTATCGACATCGGCACCGTGTTCGATCAGAACTTTCACGGTCTCGCTCCGACCCCGAGAAGATGCAGCTCGGAGAGCAGTTCCGTGCTTGCCGGCCTGTGCATTGACGTCGGCGCCGTTGATGAGCAACAGCTTCACAATCTCCGTTGAATCATCCGAATGTGACACTTGACTGCCTGCATCCGAATCCTTCCAAGATGGTGCAAAAATGGTACTTTTGTATAAGCTGGATGATGCCGCCTGGAGTGCATTGCCATATATTCCTCCTGGCATGTTAATCTTGGCTCCGTTGTCGATCAGTAGCTCGACCGTCTCCATGTGGCCGTACCGTGATGCAGCCTGGAGTGCGTTGCCAAGTTTGCCTCCCTGCAAATTCACATCTGCGCCGAATTTGAGCAGTAGCTTCACCGTCTCCAAGTATCCCTCACGCGATGCTCGCTGCAATGCAGTACCGTACTCGCTGTTCGTCGACACTGCATTAACCTCGGCGCCCATTTCGAGTACTAATTGAACCATTTCAACGCGTCCAGTAGTTGCTGCGGTCAACAAAGAAGCATGAAGGCCTTCTTTGCCCTTCGGCTCCTTCTCCAGAAGCGTTTTCGTAAGTTCTTTCCATCCATGCCGCATCGTCACATCGACAGCTTCATCGTAGGCGTCCCTAATCGTATTGATATTCGCACTGTTCTCGAACAGTAGCTTTACAATGTCCATATGACGATGCCGGAGAGCGATGCGGATCATTCGACTGCAATCAGTGACATCGTTAGTGATTCCGCTAAGTTCAATCTGCTCTTCACATGACTGCAACTTGTCCCACATCTCGACGACGCACTCCGTCCATCCTCGCCCGCACGCGACCCGAAGTAAATCACGCACGTGCTTCACTGCAATGTGTGGCTGCATCTTATGCTGTGTCACACAGGCCCGAAAGAGATAGAGCGTAAGCCATCTCTGAATATGCTCAGGATATTGTTCGTCCGGGTATGTGTCAGATTCCTGCAATACATCCCATATAGGAGGCCGCTTGGAAGCTTCTTCTCCGTCTGTCAGACGATACCCTATTACCGGGCTGTACTCTCTCGAACTGTTCTCTTTCATCAAACTGTCCTCTTCTGTAAGATCGTCCGCTTCTGTTGAATTGTCCTCTTCTGTAGGGCCGTCCCCATCTGTAAGATCGTCCTCTTCTCTTAGACTGTCTTCTTCCGTCAGACCGTTATTTTCATCCGGACCATCGTCTTCTCTCAGACTGTTAGGGCTAAATATGTGGACCACACCCTGTTCTAGCAGCCATTTACATCCAGGCAACCACCCACACATAGCAAACCATTGGAATACGATGTTCGCGCTCTCCTCACGGCCCGTGTCGATAAGGACAGCGGCATCATAGAGGCTTTGGAGATGAGCCAACATCCGATCATCGGGAGCGTCCGGTAGGTAATGCTCACCATGGAACACGAAGCGGAAGAAATGGACGACCTCGCAACACTCCCACTCGTCTTTGGTGACCGTTGCCCAATAGTCATCATTAGCGTACGCTATGGAGATCAACTCTCGTTCCATCACGACAGTTTTCGTAGCCTCATTCACAACCAGCGAGCGATCGATGCCGAGTTGATCAGTGATGGCGACCAGCTCATCTTCCCGCGCGCAGACGTAGTCAAACCCGGTCCGGCATGTCTTCAATAGTAGCTTCAGCCCAAAGTCGGAGTTCAAAAACTTGAGACAAGTGTTTGCGATCAGCGTGTGGGGGTTGACTTTCAACGACTCAAGTCTTCGATGCAGAAAAGATGCTACCGTCTCGTGGGAGAGCGATACCCTGACGCGCTCGTGGACACATCCGTTATCAAGTGAACGCTGAAACTGGGCCTGGACGTTGCGGATTTCTACCAGGCCACTCGAAGCAGCGACGAAGCGATCGAAGTTTTTGATGCCTAGAGCGGTGATATCCACAGGATCATCCGAATCTCCATCGATCGTCAACGCAATGCTAAGCTCGTCGACGTGAAGCGGCCGTTTCGCCGTGCAGAGCCAGGCGAGCATCTCCATCACTTTTGGTGCTGTTCCCGATGCCTTCATGATCCGATCCAGGTCGTCGGCATAGTAGTCATCAACCTCGGTGGAGAGGCTTTGCAGGTGCTTGCGGACCTCGGCGGCATTTACAAAAGTAGGTGACAGGGTAGATCTAACCTGCAATTGGGCGAGCTTGAAACTATCATGCACGAGTCAGCGCAGCAAGGCATCCGGAGCCTTCGGACTTACATGCAGTCGGACCGCTGCGTGATCTGCATAATTACCTCTCGTTTCAATTTCGGATCGTCCGCAAAGTCTGAGCGTTTGTATTCTTTCATTATCATTGCCTGGATATCGGCCGGGTCCGCACGTATAGGCAATTCTTCTTCCGGACTCAGGCGGTCACGAATACGGGGCATATCCCTAGACGTGAGCAACAACTTGAATCTGGACGGCCCCGCACGCTCCCGGATCTTGACCAAGGCATCGATTAAGTCCAGTCTTTCTGAATGCTTCTCCGAGAATTCGTCCAGAGCGTCGACGATTACGGCCACAGCGTCAAAACAATTACAGAGTTCAATAAGAACATCTTGAGCATCTGCAATGTCGAAATATCTGTTGTTTGTCACATGTTTGAATCGACCGCACAACGACGGCTGCCGTTCTAGCACTTGACGCACTATACTGCGTATAGCAGCTTCCAACTTGGCTTCGAGATCTTCAGAGTTCGCTGAGTGCTCGAAAAAGACGTAGGCGAGCCCGATGTTCCTCTCTTCGAATAGTTTATCTACATGGTCAATGATGGCTGAACTAGGCACAAGTCAGCTGAATAGTCGATGTTTAAAGGCCAGAACTTACGAGGTGAAAGTCTTTCCGGCTCCCGCTTGAAACGATTATCTGTCAGCAAACATACAAACCGAACATAGGCACAACATACGTAGTCCGGGGCAGTAGATGGTCGTAAGCTGACCATCACGCCACAAGGCAAACCGTGGGTCCGCCATGAACCATGCGGCCGAGGCGGGTAAGCGCCGCTTATGCAGATCAGTCTGCTTGTCGAAATGCAAGGCGACGAGTTCGACGGGGCAGATACAATCGAGGATCTTCTTGTCTTCGGCCTCAAAACCTTTCGAAATTATCATAAACTGCGCCATGCGTTCGACCGCCCTTCCGAGCCGACTTCGGGCCTTAATCAGCTGACCCTTGGATTGTTCAACGTTCTCGACGACGGCAATACCCCGAATGGCTTTCTTTAGGAAGTTGTCGTCGAGATAGCGGAGGCTGTCGTTCAGGAAGACGTTCATAGCCGTCATGATCTCGAGAACGTCGAGTTGAAAGTCCTCGTCCAGTCGGGCGACGGGCAAGCGACGGATAGCAAGAATGAATCTCTCGTCCCGCGTCAACTCGTCGAGGCCGTCCATGACCTCTTCGTTCTTCGCGCGTGGCGCCATGAGCATTTCCAGGACTTGTGCGAGTCCATTCTACCAGCGTTCAGTATCGTCCGCCCGCTCTCGAGGATCAAAGATCAATTTCTTCGATAGCACGTCACTTACTGCCGTAACTTGAAGCGGTGCGAAGCCAGCAGTACCGGCGATCGAGCCAGTCAATCCCAGCGTCCATTTCAAAGCCGGATAGAGCGTAGCCAAAAAGTTGCCGGTTTGGGACACCAACGTTTTGCTTTTGATGTCTTGCCGAACCTGTGCTGTTCTCGTGATGACGCTGAACGGAAGTGGAGGCGGCGCATCGTTTCTTTCTATGTTCAAATAGATTTCGGTAAGAGTCTCGTCCGGCGTGCCCTTCCTCTCGTCGAGCGTCTTCCGGAGAGATTCCGCGGCGGCAAGTAGATCCGCATGGGCACTTTGGAGCCTGTCACAGTCAATACACAAGTTTTACATGTCGTGCAAGCTCGTCATCTGCATCAAAAACAAAGCCCTTCCCAATCATGACGAAGATAGGGCAACGACGTCTCGGATCAAAGAGAATGAGTCTTTCCGATTGAGGCCATGGCTCCCTGAAGAATGGCTATAGGGGGATTCTGACCGACTGCTATGATCACGAGGCATGGTCGGATTTTCGTCAAGCGACACTTCGCTAGTACCTCAAATCGACTCACCTGTTGGAAAGTGTAACTCCAGGCGATGCGAACGGCACCGCCTCATGGCCAGTGACATTGTCTGCCGCCTTGGTGATCTCTCTCGGCCCATTGGCATATGGTTCCGGTGATGCTTGCGCAACGATTCGGGGTGTATCAGAGGCTCCCTCCGACCCTTTGGCTGGTTTTTTCCAGTATTTGGAGTGCAGCCAACGAGGCATGGTAGAAAAAGATCGAGGCACAGATACGAATGATGGACGTTAATCTTAGCAAGATGTCAGAGAACCGTTGATAGCCGGTCAAGCCTACGTTGAAACGCTCGACTCCCACTCTGGTAGGCAACGCCAATTCATAGGTGTTCTAGAGTAATGGGAGTCATCGTCTTCGAAAATTCTGCGCTGGACGCCTGAGGTTTGCGTTCCAAAATCCATTTGTGCCATCGATGGTAAGCGAAGAGGTTATGTCAGCTGACCCTACAGTAAATCCGCGAAAGTCTCCGGACACTCGGGGTTTTGGTGTCTCCTCCACCACCACCACGAATCTTTAAATTCGAATAACTTAGTTAGTTTTGAAGGTATTTAGATAGAAAGTGGTTTACTTATGGAGAAAGATATACTTATAGATTATATATTAAGGATGAAGTAAAATCAGCTTCTAATAGATCCTTTTCTTAGTAGGAATAAGGGAGTCGGGTTTTGCTCTGGTTAGGGTTAGTCTACATTCGTTTTCTAAACACACGAACATTTAGATAGAGATAGTCTCAATCTCGTTCAAAATCTGTCAACAGTTAGCATCGGTAAGTTCTCAATCTAGAATAATCTACCACAGTACCTTTTCAATGTACCTTACACCCATTCGAACGCTCACTTCGCCTTCGGTTTTGTCGACGTGTCCGAATTCACCGTCTTTGTCGAGACACGTGAGACACAGAACGACCACTTTTGTGTACTTGTCTCCGACATGACCGGGCAATTCCCGCTCCGCGATTGCAGTAAGCGTTCTTTTGACCTCGAAAGCTCTCCTTTTGCCTTGTTCTAGGTCAGCCATCAGCCCCACGATCTCAGCCAAGCCACAGTGATCCGCTTCTCCTCGATCACCATACCGCACGAACGGCGTCCAGAGCCCGATCTCCAAGAGGCATACTCCGAGGCTATAGACATCGTGCTGCATCCTGTACGCATCGCTTGGCCATTGGCCTTGACGCATGGGGTGGCGGTAGAGATCACGATACCAGGACGCGTCACCGACGCGATAGGTGGTGCCCTCGGCCTGCCGGAAATGCTGGAAGCCCACGAGATAGGACCGTCCGGAACTCGGAATGGTGAGGACTGTTTCGGGTCGAATGTTTTTGTGAACAAACGAGGCGCTGTGCAATGAGATGATGGAGCGAGCCAAACTTTTGGCGATCTCGAGCCGGAGGGTGAGAGAAGGGCTTGTAGTGAAAGCGCCGTCGATGAGAAGGAGGTCGCGTAGACTGCGCATCGGGTAGTTCAGCTGATCCTCAGGATTGATGAAGGCGTGATCGGGTGTCGAGTGTTCGGACTTCTCCGATGGTAACTCGCGGAATTTCGGTAGCGTGAAGACGAATGAGAAGCTTCTCTGCCCACCCTCTATGATCTTGTCCTGCCTGATCCCTTGACATGCCAGCAGATTACAAGAGAAAGGATCCACTTTTGAGAGGACGTACCCCAGACTCTGCACATCTCTGGATGCATCCTCCGGGCTGATCTCAGGCTGGCAAAAGAACTTGTCGATGAGCACGACGTCATGGCTGTCCGATCTGGTGCATATGACGGCCGAAGAGAATGGTAGCTCTTGGATCTGAGACCACGTTACTCCATTCGGAAGCCAGCCTAAAGGTTGAAGGCTCGTGTTTGCCAGAATGATTCGATGAGCTTTACGAAGACCGCCTACGACGGCCAAAGTCTCTCCATCTGCTGCGCCAGCGCTCTGCAGATAAATCTCGGCATCGAGTTTGGGATCCTCTAGACGGGCAAGGACCATCCATGAAGGGTCCCATCGCCGATACCATTTTTCCAAGTCTTTCAGAGATTCTTCCAGGGAAGTTTTTGCATAAGCCATGTACTTGATTTTCCTGTCAATCTTGTAAGCTCGATGTATTCCTGATCAACTTGGACTCTACGCGATAAATTCAAGGATTGGACAACCTACCTCAAGAAAGATGACGTGTCCAGCAGTTTGTCCAGCTTGAAGTGCAGCTCTTGCAGCCTGCTCTGCAGAATGGCTAGCTGTTGATTCTGGAAGATCAGATACTCGTCATCCAGACTAGCAGCGATGTTGCGGACGACCACGAGCTGTCGTGCAATGCGATACCAGAGGCTCTTGACCGCCAGCAGCATCTCCCGTAATTCAAGATCTGCGTGGTTGAAGTCGCTGCACAGAGCTGCAAGCTTCTTACCGGACCTGTTCGAGCCTTGCTCAGTATGGGTCGAGCGTTCACCAGTTTCTGCCCGTCAGCACCTACTTTAAGCACAAGTCTGCTGTAGCTAGCAAAGCCAGTGACAGGCCAGCTGGATCCATCGCCCAATCTGAGGCTTTTTTCGGATCTTGTTCAAGATTGCGACATCTCTTTTTCTCCCAGAATCTACGTAATGGTTGCTGACTTCGACCTTGAAATGGATGAGATTCGATAGTGTTGGTGGCAACTGGCCCCCAAGTATAGCCGCCCACCTGGCACGTGATGTAGCCTAGAACCCTGCTTTGGCGTTTCAGCCTTTCAAGCGTACGGCTTATGCTGATCAACCAACACGGAATCAACATAGCAACTCACTTCTCAACAATGTTCTACTGCATCACCTGCCCCAGAAATCCGCACTCAGATACCACGTATCCGAAAGTCAAGAGATGGATGACCTTTTGGAACTCACCAAATACCGCCATACGAAGTTCACGGAACACTCGGTGATACACAGCCAATACCAGGGGCATTCGGAGACTTGGGTTAGAGTTAGGAAGCTCGGCGAGGGCAATTCTGGGTCAGTCCATCTCGAAGAAAGAAACGGAGGTACGACCAAGCGGAGTTATACCCCCGGAACACACGCCCACGGACGCTGACTGATACTTCGAGGCTTGAGGGCTGTTAAGAGGGTTAGAAAAAACGGCCTCACTGGTGATCACCGTCGAGAGATCGTAGCCATGGCACGGATGAGGAGGTTCAAACAGTCTTTCGCATATCTCCACGGTTGGTTCGAGAGCGAGAGTTCCATATACCTAGCGATGGATTATTTCCCTCTAGGAGATCTTTCGCGTCATCTCGATCGGAGCTTTCCCGAAGATGAGGTCCAATCCATCGCAGGTCAGCTTCTTAGCGGACTTAAAGCTATGCACGATCTTGGTTTTACCCATCGAGATCTTAAGCCGCAGAACATATTTGTCGTGGAGAAGTGTCCGCCTGCATGGAATGTCAGAATTGGTGATTTCGGCATCTCTAAGCGGGTGCTGGGAACCGAAACTGACTTAAGAACCTTGACCGGAACTGCGGCGTATATGGCGCCTGAAATGTTTCCGTACCTCATCGACGATGACGAAGAACATTCTTATACCCAGTCGGTCGACATCTGGGCTCTGGGAGTCGTGTTATACCAGCTATTCACTCTCCAAACACCATTCAATGCCTTGAACCCGATGTCAAAATTCTTCAAGGGCCGGTCGGAGTTTCCCGAAGAACCCTTGTTATCGCGACGAGTCACTTCGCTCGGTATAGAATTTGTTCAATTGCTACTACACCCGCGTCCAGCTGAACGGCTTACCAGCAAGCTCGCTCTCGATCACAGCTGGCTCCAAACGGCACCTCATTCCGAACCGGATCGGATACCATCGCCATCAGCTGACGACGCAGATGGTAGCGTTGATGTCATCACACGCACAACAGTCGATTTCTCGCAAGTTGATCCAATATGCGTGAGCACAGAAGGTCCGGAAATGGCCACGCCAATCGGGGATATAGTTGAGTCGGCGGTGGTGTTACCTCCATCCCAGGCCGACCCCATCATTGCTCATCGGACGGTTCCGACGAAAACGAAAGTCCTGTCGCAAAGGCGTGGTCCAGACGAAGACGGTATGATACGAGTCATGGGCATGAACCATGGCATAAGCGTGGTAGCCTTGTCCCCGGATGGGAGCCTAATGTTGACCGGATCAAGGGACGAGGCGGTCGACATGTGGCTCATCTCAGATGGGACACACGTGCAGGATCACAAACTCCGATCCACCGCATTCGACGGGGGTGTCAAGTCGATAGCATTCTCACCTTCCGGGGACCTCGTGGCGATCTTGATCCGCAATGGCGACGTCAAACTCTGGAGCGCTTCGGAATGGATCGAAGTCGCAACGCTCCGCGGCCTGACGATAGGCAGCTGGTCCAACGAGGAATATATTGCCGAGGTATCCAACCCGTCGACCGTCATGGCATTCTCTCCCGACAGCCGGACCCTAGCCACATCATGCGGCTTCAGCGTCCTGCTCTGGGATCTCAAGGACATGGGCAAAGTCAAACTCCGGATCGAGGGCCACGCCAAACAGGTCGGTGGAATCGCATTCTCGCAAAACGGAAGACTCATCGCGTCGTCTTCGGAGGACAAAACCGTCGCCGTATGGGATGCCAAAAATGGCGCGAGAGTCTCACATCTGAAGAATCGGACGGGAAGCATCAGCGCGATGGCATTCTCGCCGGACGGGATGTTCCTGATGTCGGGCTCGTTCACCACTGGTAGAATCTGGGATATCGCGACGGAGACGGAGGTGCGAAAGTTCGATCATCTTGCGGAGATCACGGCTTTGGTGTTCTCACCCGTCAGCGATCTGGTCGCGTTCGGACTGGTCGATGGGACCATCCATCTCTGGAATTGGAGATCTCGTGCAAAGATTCGACGGTTCGAGGCCGGCCGGAAGAGGGTATGCTTGCTCGCTTTCTCGCGGCGTGGGCGTATGCTGTTGTTTGGGAATGAGGCAGGGCTTGGACGTTTGCGGGTGGATGAGGTACAGGAGGAACCCGTGAAAAATGTGAGGAGGCGTTCGTATGTACGTCATGTGACAGGGGTTCTTAGATGGCTATTTACGCTTTGATATACATATGATCGTAACTCTACGGCTTCGGGGTGGTGATAACGACAACGAGCGGTCATGTGTCCAAGGAGGAAAGCAGGATGGGGAGGGTTGGAGGCGGTACCGGTGGTGCGACGATGTGGAGATTGAGCGGGGATGGTGACGGTGGTAGCACGACGGTAAGGGTGAGCGAGGAGAAGAACGAGAATGATGATGGGGCGGCGATGAGTACGGGAACGGGGATTGTGCGGACGTCGTCCAGGACGAGGGGTGCAGGAGTAGGGCGGGGGCGAGCGGGGTTCGTGGGGTTTGGAGTGATGGGGGTGGTTTGGATTGGCTGGGTTTGACCGTGGGAGGAAGACTGGGGGCTGGTGGAGTTCGGGGTAGATTGCGGGTCATGTTGGTACCGGTACTAATCGCTGGTCTGCTGGTCGTGCGGCCTGAATTCGTAGCCTATTGTGGGACTAGTCATCGCTAATTGCCATTTCCACATCCGCTTGGAGTCCTTGTGGTCGATGGCCTTCGCGCCGTTGTGCTCTGTTGGTTGAGTCTTCCCGGTCGAACTGCTGGGCTCGATGTGAGACCGATTCGGCTACGACGCTTTGGGCAACGCTTGTACGGTGAAAGTAGTGGAGCTGTAACAACTTGTGAACGATTTCGGAAGAGCGACTTGGAAATAAATTGTTGGCCAGGATGGAATAGTTCTGGCTTTGGATTAAGTGAATGGTCTGAGCTATACAAGAACGGCTCCATGGCTTGTACGAGGACGAGATACATTAAGCAACGACCGTCGGCTCGCCTGAGAGGTCCTGCTGGGCATGCTTTCTCATAATCAGGAAGTAGATACTGATACGTGGCCAATTTGACCGGAAATGCTTGTTTTTACCACCGTGGCAAGGCGATATTAAGTAGAAATCGTTTACACGACAGAATTTTGTTGTTAAACAAGTTCGTCATTGCAGCTCTCTGTTTCCCCATCGTCACTAGATAATCATCAGTACCCACTCAACAACCTCCATGAGCATCATGTGGATACGGCTTCGGGGACCTCGGCAAAATCTCAATCTTGATCTGATCCAACCTCAGCGAAAAAGGCGTAGCAGCCAAATTATCCGAAGGAAAACAGCTGAGATCAAAGAACAGCGAATCTGGAAGCGTGGTACAATGACTCGCGTCATCCCGGATGACATACGAATCGAAATGCCAGCCAGATTTGTTGATCGCGTAGTGTCTCGGAACGATGGTGCTGCTGTAACCGGTGTAGAACGTGAAGGAGCAGTAATCCTTGGGACCGGTATAATTCAGCCAATTGTACGCGAAGGAGATCCTGTAGTAGTACCCGAAGCAGACATTGGCGGTCAGTCCCTGCTGGAGTTCGTAACCATACGTGTTTGTGCCGGAGAAATCGAGCTGCAGTGCGCGTTTGCTTTTGTTGAACCCTGGTGAGACGACGTGGAGGTTCACGGGGTCGCCGCTTCCGCAGCAGTAGCCTCCGGTCCAGGGCGCAATTTTGCCGCTCTCGAATCCGCCGTTCAGCACCGCGACTGCGGATGGGCAGTTCTTCTGCGTGACGGTCACGCTGCTCGAGGCATGTGCGATGCCCAGGAGGCTTGCGAAAATTAACAGGAGGGCAGTGGGAGAGACCATATTGGGCAAAATCCGCTTTGAGGTCGGGCAGTTGGTATTGAAGGATGGAAGTGTGTGAATGGAAGAGTCCGTGGGGGAGGATTGTTGAATTTGTCTGCCACCAACCGCTTAAGCGGAGTTCGTCGCGTGCATGTTGCATCGCTCAAGTTGCGGAGTTCATGCAAGCCACACTCCGGTGATTGGTCGACGGCTGACTGGATCAGGCTTTGTAACCGTCATCCTTCGAGGGGATGGCGGGGTATGGCCAGTGTAAAGGCTGCTCCGATGACACAAGCAGAAGCATTTTAGGATTCGCAAGAGATGAGAGGGCGGACTGTGAGAATACGATGAAGAGGAGATCATACGGGTAAAAACGTTCATATGAAACAAAGATCTTACACGGAACTAACTCATCTCCCCCTTTCCCCTCCTGTTCTCTTTCTTCCATCTACGAAATACACTGGATCTGATAAATCTCCGCAGCACTACTCCACTCCAAAACGGGGACGAAGATATCCACTGGCGACGGTCCATCCCCGGAGGATCCTCGTTGGTATTGCGTGAAAAGCTGATACCAGTACAAAAACTCCGTCACGTTATCCGGGCAAGTATTCTGAATGGCCAAATCTCCGAGTACTCTGAAGTCTCGCTGTAGGAGTACGTGATACTCTCCGTCGTCGCGAAAATATCTAAAAGATCCTCGCTCACGGACACCGAAGCCTGAACCATGTTCGTCTGCGAGTCGCTCGAGGTGAGACTCCACGAGCTTCCTCCTGGCTCATCGAGGACATACTGCCTGTACTGCTCCGGGGTGGCGTTCTCGATGCTGTAAGCCGTCGTCAACGTCGAGTCTCTCTTCGCGTTCTCCGCCCTCTTCGCCCTCCTCACCTTCTTACATGGAGGAGTTTGATCGTTGTTGAGGATGCTGACGTACATTCCCGCCGCACTACCGGAGCCGTCGTCCACCTCGAGGGTCGCGGTTCCGCCCGCGCCGTTGACCTGGCAGTCCTGCTGGATGTCGCTGATGGCGTCGTCGTCGAAGTAGTTTCCGAAGGTTTGGGTGGCGCTCGCGAAGCCGATGACGACCTGGAAGGGCGGAAAGTCAGAAGAGATCGGAGGATGGGTAAGGGTTGCGGAGGCGTTACCTGGCAGCTTCCCGAGCTGAAGAGCCACTCGCTACCAGATGATGGTGGGCTCCAGATGTAGGCTGAACTGCCGCCTGCGGCGCTTTGGGTTTGTGAAAAGACGCCCGAACCAGGTGCGGAGACTTTAGGGCCAGGTTTTTATGGGGTAGGAGGTACGACGCAGATTGAGAATCGTTCCTGTCGGGATTTTCGCCGGCGTTACAGACGGTACTG
>JAOSBP010206473.1:0-12180 GCA_027563825.1 Erythroxylum mucronatum | reverse complement strand
CGGTGTACGCGTAGTGGAAATAAGTTCAAGCATGATGATTAGGTTACATGGGCACACCAGGGAAGATTTTGTAAGTGAAGTTTGAGATGTTAGAAGATTAAAATGGTATGACTCATGTCTATTAAGGATTTCATGATGTTAAGAGTTCAAAATATATATATATATATATGACAGCTAATTAGGGTTAAATGGAATTAACCCTACAGGCTAAGATGATCAAGTGTCATGTTTTACGGTTCAAAAGTTGGACTCCGGTAACGGGGGCCAACATATTTAGTTATGTTATCTATAACAAAATGCACAACATTTTTTTGTCCAACTCACTTGATAATGTCAAAAAGTAATTTAGATAAAGCATAGACACTTTTTACCATATCAGAAGCATCAACAAACTTTGTAAAAGTTATTCCAATATTACCATTAACTAAGAAATTAATCAAGGTTCTTTGTCTTTGTCAATCCGTTCTTTTGCTATAATAATACATCCTGTTTTCTTCCAATTAGACTTATATGTTTCCATAATCAACTGACATTCATTTTTTAAAACATGAACCAAAGGCACGTGAATCTCATAATAAAAAGATTCTTTAAATCCTACATTTATCGTTATTGTAGCATCAATTGCATCTTAAAAATATGGTAAATTTAAAGTGTTTGACTAAATACATGAATGATAGAAATATCTAGCCTATTCTCACTTACATCGTAAAAAAACATCCTTATCAACCAAAACACTTTCTAAACTAGGTTGAGAACTAGGAGTATTTCTTAGAAGAAAATAAAAATCCATGTTAATAATATCTTTTCTTTTTCCTTTCTCCAATACTTGTTATGCTTTATAATCTCCAAAATATACAATATAAGCCTATTTATTTTCTTTTTCCTTTTTTAAAACACGAACCAAAGGCACGTGAATCTCATAACAAAAAGATTCTTTAAATCCTAGATTTATCATTATTGTAGAATCAATTGCATCTTCAAAATATGGTGAATTTAAAGTGTTTGAATAAATACATGAATGGTAGAAACATCTAGTCTATACTCACTTACATCGTAAAAAAACATCCTTATCAACCAAAACATTTTCTAAACTAGGATGAGAACTAGGAGTAGTTCTTAGAAGAAAATAAGAATCCATGTTAATAATAGCTTTTCTTTTTCCTTTCTCCAATACTTGTTATGCTTAATAATCTCCAAAATATACAATATAAGACTATTTATTTTCTTTTTCCCTTTTTACTTATTGTTGCAAATAATTTAGGATCCTCTTACATAAATCAAATGGTATTTTTTTTCAAGAAACAATGTTATCCTTAACTTTAGCAAGATATTTTTTCATTATAAAAATTCCTCTCTCTTTAAACATTCCATCTCAAAATATAAAATTATATTAAATATTTCCATTAAATATTTGAGAAGAACAAAAATAATTCTATGTTAGATCAAACTTGCCATGAGTAGAAGATGTTAAGTTCATCGAATCTTTTTCTAATGGTTCAATATTTTCTATTATAATTTCAACCTAAAAATATAAAAAAAGTATAATTTTATATGTTTTGTACACAACTATAAGATCTAGACATTTTAAGAAAGTGATAGACGTTGAAAATACTTTTCCTACTAATACTTATAGGATAAGACTAAAAATTCGACAAAAAAGGCATTTTGAGTCTTAAACTTTCGGAATTCCAGAAATCCATTCGATTGGACTTATTTTCGATCCATTTCAATATCATTAGACTCTAATACCTATTCCTAATATTTTTTAATCTTCAGGGTTAGGTCCCCAAAATTACTATTCCAGTGAAAATGCTATTTACCCAGATTTATTATTCATCTAGAAATACTATTAAGCAAATTGTCCAAATTTTATTCAAAAGTGTCACCTAAATCCTCAAAGCACATTTCAGGGGTTTTAAAGCTTGTTTTGTAGCTTTTTAGAGTTTTTGAAAATTCTTCGAGAAATTTTGGTCCAGTCTAAAACTATCTCTAGTCTATCCATGAACTCCATTATAACCTCAATAATTCATTTAAATGCTTAAAAAACTCTAGTATATGATAAATAAAGCATACTCTATAAAATGCATATACAATAATCGAACGGGGACATTACAATTTCTCCTCTCCTTATAAAAATTTTGTCCTCAAATTTTCAAAAACTTAGTCATCTTAAAAATACAAATATTGACTTCACATCCACTCTTCATGCTTCCACTCTATCAATCATTTCATAGGGGCCAATATATCGTGGACTTAACTTGTCACATCATCTAAAATTGACTATTCCTTCCATGATGATATTCACGTTTTTTTTAAACTTTAAACTCCACATGCTTCCTTCATTTCTACACCTAGCTCTGTTGTCGATTTTAGGTACTATCACTTTGACTTGAATAATTTTGATCTCATTTGTGGTTATCTGAACTAGTTCAGTCCAACCAATTTACTTTCATCTATCTCACCCTTATATACCACCACTCTATGTAACTATATACATCCAATCACTTACAACTTAATTAATCTATCAAGAGAATACCTACTTTGGATGGTTAAGAAAGGGTAGAATGTGTAATTCGATCATTTATCTCCCATATACTATCATATCCACTTAGATATTGTGAAATTGCTACCATAAAATCCTTTGTAATAAACTTTCATTTCCATTTCTGGATAAGCAGTGGCTGAGCAAATTTTTTTAATTGGTTCTTTGAGTCTCAGCCTTGACTTGTTGATTTAACAAGCGTTTGAACATATACTTTGCTATCACCCTTTTCATACCTTTTCGATCATAAAGCACTCTCAAGGCATACTGCCTGTTTGTGTTCCTCATATGCACAGCATATATTAGTAAGTGACTTAATCTAGGATTTCTTTTTAAAGTTAAGCCATGACTAGTACACACAATTCTTAACCTAGCATCAACGTAACGTTACCTCTTAATAAAATTCTCTCAAAATTTGCAACTTTTCATCATTGTCTCTAATTATAAACAAAACTCAATAATATTTTTTTGTATTTCTTATGCCTTACAAGGACTCCTTAGCTTTCGAATCTCAAATCCATAACCACTAGTGAACTATTTATTGTACCTTTGTCATTTCCCATCATACTCTTTGGAAGCAAATCAATCATTTAAGATCATATCTTAAGGCACTAACATGATGTCCTATTCATATAAAAATCATTCAATTACCTCAGAGTTCAGATTTTACTAACTTATAACGCAATTTCTAATTTATCAAACCTCAATCTCTTCAAATAAGGAGTACACCTTATACTTCCACTGCACAACTTTGATGTTCAATAAAAATATCTTTACATAACCATTTCTAATACGAGAAAACACTTATATGATTTCAGGTAGCTCAGAACTCAACCTGGGAATTCATCATCTGAAATCTCCACGTCATACTTATTCAAAGTTCTTATACATAATTCTTATCATTCTCCAAATCATCAATTATAACTATCTGTAAAGTAATAGCTCTAAATTCTAATGAGACAATTCTCCATTATGGATCAAAACTTATCTCTCACATTTCCTTGAAAATTTTACCACCTTTCACTCATATGATTTTTAAGAAATATAAAAATTGACTTACATTAAAAAATTAAAATAATGAATGTTCAATACTTAAAATCGATATACTAATACACGCACAATTAAAAGCTTACATCAAAATGATCATTACTCCCAAAAACAGTGTTCAATCTTCAGTCTTAATTAAAGATTCCATCACAATGTCATTTATAACATTACTTTGTACGAATCCATAAATCATGTTACATTCAAAAATAAACTTGACCTTAAACTCAAAATTTTATACTAAAATTGATATCAATCACTTCATAAGGTCATAACATTTAAACATGTCAAAGATAGTCACCAATTACTAGTACAATAATTAATCCTGAACGAATTCAACTATAGTTAGCAATTTCATCCTCCAGATATATTCACAAATTACTCTCCCAGTATTAAAAAGTGTGAAATAACCTAATAAACTTGTGTAATTATCGAGTCATAGAATTAAATAACTTGATACTAAATTCTTCCCTTGGGATACCATGTCTAACTTTCCTTATGTACCAAACCTAACTTCCATTAGAAGAAAATCACATTGGCAGAATGCACTATTAGTCAATTCCCTTCCTAGTATGACTTCACAGTTATGGATGTCTAATAAGATCAACTCATTAGAGAGCTTATAATTCTAACTACTATGTAACTACCTCTATGAACGCTCTAAGCTACTGTCGTAGCTTTACTAAAAGTATTTATTATCATATGGCACTCTAACAACTCCATATTCACCCTAATCTATCTAACACAATCTTTTAACACATACAAATGCATAGTTATAAGGTTGATCTAAATATAGTAATCACTACTGAAACTGTAATCGTACACACCATATTGGATGTATCCTCAGCATGTAGGAACCCAGCCTATGCAAGTGGTCTCCTTCCACATTAGCTACACCTTGGTACTGAGCTCCTAGTGTTTTAGGAGTCTTAGGAAATTGTAGGTTGTCTGACTGACCTCTGACTAGGTGATATTCCTCGTTTCATCCTTCTGTCACTAAACCATTTAAATTTATTATTCTTATCCCGATCCAACCAAATTAGGGAACCTTCAGGAGCTCAACTCTCATTAAGTGAATTTATTCCAAACTTACAAATACGTTTGATCATGCGACTAGCACATCATCATTGCCTATATCTGTATTGTTCACTCAAGGTAAAAACAAAATTCCACCAGCAATTTTTCTAGTCTTAATTGTTCTAGATAAGGTTGATTCATAAAGAAAACATTTACTTAACCATCCTTGTGCTCGGCCCCCCAAGCTGAAGATACTTCAAGTGCTAAAGCCTTTGGTGTGGCTTTGTAACCCCTAATGTTTCGTCGGTGCATTATGTTATGAATTTAAAGATAAACTATATACACTACAAATTTTGTTTTAAAATCATATTCATGAAAAATAACAAAACTTTTTGGGTTACCTAGTTCACAAAAACAACTTAAAATCACATTATGAAATCATAACACGTATAGAGACAACCCCATTTCAAAATAGATCATGATACCATTTAAAAGGACCCATCCTAGAGTTCCCCTTCTGGAACCTGAGTGGGACCCTCCTGGTGACCCCGCGGTAGCCCTCCAATCGATATCTGATTTGACCGAATAGTTCTCGCAAAGCTAAGCTGTTCAACTATTTAAAAAAAACCTTTTATACTTTAATAATTAAAAATGTAAAAATAATGGAAATTTTCTTTTAAATCATTTTCGGGGTTGGGTCCTCAAAATCACTATTCTAGTAAAAATAGTATTCACCAAAATTGTCCAAATTTCATTCAAAAGTGTTCAGGGCTTTTAAAGTTTGTTTGGAATCATTACGTAGCCTTTCGGAAAATTTTCAGTCGAGTCCAGAACCATCTCTGGTTTATCCGTGATCTCCGTTATAACCACAAAAATTCATTTAAGCGCTTACAATATTATAGTATACCATAAATAGAGCATATTCTATAAAATGCATACATAACACATTACACAGTACAATAATTGAACTGGGATATTACAATTAGACTAAGAAAAATTCAAGTGATTCTTCCACCTAGGATTATTAGTATTAGAATAGGTGTTATTACATCCTTGACCATATTGTGCTCCCGTAAGCTGCTCCATGTTGTTCTTTTCCACTAGGAAGCAATCAACTGAGACATGAATTTTTATCCACGTAGTTTGCATCCATACTGAATTGCCTTAAGTGGGCTAGAAGATGTGGCTTTCAGGTTATTTCATTTATTGGTTAGGTTTGCTATTTTAGCCTATAGTGCTGTCACTGAATCCATAACAAGCACTCCCTTTTGATCTCTAAGCCAACCTTTTACTTCTTTCTAATGTCCATATATAGCTATTGTTGGCCATCTCTTTTAACAAATCGTACGCTACTTCAACTATTTTCCTAACTAAAGAGTCACCAGGTGTTGTATCTATAGTGCCTCATATGGGTAGATTCACTACATTGTAGAATGTTTGTAGAAGGAACTCCTTTGGCAAGTTACAATATGGGCAGCTCCTTTGTAACTCTTTAAATCACTCTCATGCTTCATATAAAGACTCCCCTTCACTTTTAATAGAAAATTTATGATTTCCTTTATAAGTCTACTAGTTTATATTAAGGGGAATGCATTTTTGTAACTGATCTTTTGATACTCCCTTAAAAAGATATTGACTCCACCATCGAGTTGCCACTTCTTATCATCCGAAAACTAGTGGACAAATGAAAGTCGTGAATCGGGAACTCAAACGAATTCTAGAAAAGACAAT
Organism: Erythroxylum mucronatum; assembly: GCA_027563825.1. Taxonomy (NCBI): domain Eukaryota; kingdom Viridiplantae; phylum Streptophyta; class Magnoliopsida; order Malpighiales; family Erythroxylaceae; genus Erythroxylum; species Erythroxylum mucronatum. Next base: position 5,846 of record JAOSBP010206473.1, on the reverse strand, counting down.
GAATAGTTCTAGGAAGGACTAGGTATTAAAGTTAGATGATGCCTTATAGGCGTATCGAACCACTTTTAAAACACCTATCGGAACGACACCCTTCTGACTCATATATTGTAAAGCTTATCATTTGCCTGTGGAACTAAAACATCGAGCATATTGGGTAATGAAGGTTCTAAATTTTGATTGGAAGTAAGTGGGTAAGAAACTACTTCTGCAACTAAATGTACTTAAAGAGTTTCGGTGCAATGGATACAAAAACATCAAACTTTATAAGAAGAAGGTGAAGAGATGGCATGCCTCTCATCTTAAGCAGAAGGAACTTAAATCTAAGTCTTAAACACATGATTATCATCTAAGAGAACACTAAAAACACACTCTAACACCTCGAAAACATACTAATTTTTACACCTATCATGATTGAGAGACCTAAGAAAACTGAGCCCAACCTAAGTGGATGGATGACTTCATTTGTTAAAGGATTTTGTTTTTTGATTTTTTCTAACCAATTTGTTAAGTTGTGGTAGGAATATTTAGTATATCTAAATAATGTTTGTAAATTATAACACATGTGATTATATCCTTATTTTATGAAATCATCCTTTTGCATTTAAAATTATATGAACGTTTGATTAAAGGGAAGATATTTGTCTTAAAATTTTCTTTTCTTGTTCTTTCTTAAAGTGTTTCCTCTCTCCAAATGGAATATCTTGCAATCGTAACCATCTTCCTATCATTTACTAGATGTTTTATTCTAAGTCTTTTAATCTTATAATGTTGTTTATTTTATACAAACTAGCCAGCAAAAATTTTGGGATTTGAAACTTTAACTCCAAGGATAAAGTGAGAGGAAGCAAAAATCTTAGGAATATGTTTTACTTTAAGAGGGAATGAAGAGGATGCGAATGGGTAAGATCTAGTCAGGTCGAGTTGAATCAATTTTAAGTACAAAAAATATTTGGGCTAATATTTAATTAAATTTGAGATTGGACTATATAAATCAAGTTTGATAAAGATTTGAAGCGAGTTTGAACCACAACTTACATAAAATTGTCATCCCTAATCTGACTTGAATAGAGACACGAAAGAAATCCAAGGCGATGACTGACGACGACGCTTCCAAGGCGGTGGCTGGCAGTGTGGCCTCCCAGAAGGGCGATGACTCCACTGAGGAGGCTGATAATCTACTTCGGAGCAGTAAGAAAGTTCGGCGTTCCACTACTTGTGTCTCTCCCTCGGGACGCCCTGATGTTGTAATGGAGGAGCGTGCTGATGAGGGCCGCAAATGTTCCTATAAAGACTCACTCACTGGGTCTGTGTTTGGTATCCTTGATTCTAGTGAGGAGATTCCGGAGGCGGTATCCGATGACGACTCTGACCCAGAGGATCTGGATGATCCAGATTGCCCCACTATTCATCTCACACCTATGGATAAACAACGTATTCGCCGTGTCTGGGTGCATACACTGATCGTCAAAGTGTTAGGCCGGCGGGTGGGATACCGATTCCTTGTGGTGTCCTTGAAGCGACAGTGGAAATTACAGTGCGATGTGGTGCTTGCTGATATGGGTAATGACTATTACCTGATTAAATTCCACTGTTTGGAGGATTATCGTGTGGTTTTGGAAGGGGGACCTTGGATGGTGGCCGACCACATCCTCGCCGTTATGAAATGGCGCCCCAATTTTGATCCCTTTGCTGCTTCTATTGACAAAGCCTCTGTGTGGGTTCGTATCCCTCATCTTCCCGTCGAATATTACGATAAACTTATTCTTACTCGAATTGGGAACAAACTGGGTAGGACAATGCGGGTTGATGTGAGTACCGAAGCTAGTTGCCGTGCCAAATATGCCTGGCTTAGTGTGGAGATCGATTTGAGCAAACCTTTGATTGCGAAATTCCGCCTGAGACGTCGCATTTGGAAAGTTGAGTATGAAGGGCTGCATCTGGTGTGTTTTGGCTGTGGTACATATGGCCACCGCCGTGAGCACTGTCCGACGCTCCTGCCAGCTGGGGAAGCGACTGGTCCTGGTGATGAACCGCCTGCGGTCCCTGTGGCAATGCCTCCCTCCCCGACGGGAGCTCCAGTTAGGCCAGAGATCGAGGAACAGTATGGTGCCTGGATGTTGGTCCAGAGAGTTCGGCGTGGCCGTCTGCGGGCTACTGTCCCTGGAAGGCAGCTCATAACTCGAGGTGGGTCAGGCAATGATTTACATGGGGCAGAGGTGCCTACGACAGTGGGAGGACCCTCAGAGGAGGGCGTGGCTTTACCTGGGTCTCGTTTTTCCATGTTGGACAATCATGCACCTACCCACGTTGACGGTGACAACTCATCTCGAGCTCAGAGCGCGCTGCCTCCTGCATCCCGACCAGCAGCACATGCCAGGCAGGGGAACAGGAGACTCCACCTGCTTCCCAGCAGTGATGCCCAAGTGGGCTCACTTGCCTTTCCCCGCAAGCCCAAGGCTGTGTCTGTGGACAACACTTTAGTTCCACCGAATCAGGGCCCTAGCAAGCTACCTCGGCCCATTCAGCTCACGTCGCCGCTTCTCCCATGCATGCAACCCATGCAACTGGACCCCTCTTCATCCCATACCGTTTCTTCTCCTTTACCTTCTTCCTTAGTCGCACCCCTTGCTCTCTGAGGGTTTGCCCGAGATCCCTAGCCACCCCCCTGATCTCCCTGATGACCCGGTGGTTGAAGCACAGCCTGGTGATACTGTTCCTGCTGGTGGTGGGATGGAGCTTAGTTTTGTTCCGGATACCCCCTTGGGCCCGGCAGTTGTGCAACTTGATATGGAGGCGGATGCTCAGCTGGGTGCTGGCCTATGTGAACCCCATGCTTTTTAGCGTGGACTTATTGCCTTTTGTTACTATGATTAGTTTTCTCTACTGGAATTGCCGTGGTGCCGCATCTTTAGAGTTTTGAGAGGTTTTAAAAGACCTAGTTCGTATCCACCAAGTTGAGGCGGTGGTTATCGCTGAACCAAAGATCAGTGGGGCGCAGGCAGCCCGCGTCACTAGATAGTTAGGTTTCTCCAATATTTTTTGTGTGGATGCTCAGGGTTTTTCTGGAGGTCTATGGTTCCTATGGAAAGCCACCACTGCTACGGTTACTGTAGTTGCAAGTGGTCGCAGTTTTATTCATGTCCAGATTTCATGTGTGAATGGAAGTATCTGGTATTGTACTTTTGTATACGTCAATCCTGCGCCTCTTCTCAAGGCTGAGTTGTTTAAGCGGCTAGAGGACTTGGCGTTGAATATGTCCCATCCTTGGCTTGTTACTGGCGATTTCAACGAAATGCTGGGACCTGAGGAGAAAATGGGTGGTGCACCTTTTGATTACCGACGCTGCGCGAGGTTTCAGCAATGGGTGAATGCGTGTAAATTGGTAGATCTTGGCTTTTGTGGTCCGAAGTTTACTTGGCGCGGTCAGGATCATGGTGCTTATGGCCGAGTGTTTGAACGCCTGGATCGGGCCTTTGGTAATCTCGCTTGGTGTGCCGCTTACCCTGAGACCACAGTTCGACATCTCCCTCGTGTTCGGTCGGATCATCACCCAGTGCTTGTGTCCACCGCCTCTCCGCCCAGTCGAATTGCTGGGGTGACTCCGTTTCGGTTTGAACTCGCTTGGACCACCCATCCAGATTATCAGCGTCTGCTATTGACGCACTGGGACAATTCAGAAGCCTTCCCCTGTATGCTCTCACGTTGGCGAGATCTTCTCCAGGAATGGAACAGGGTGGGATTCGGTAATATCTTTTGTAGAAAACGACGGGTTCTGTCCAGACTTGGCGGAGCTCAGCGAGCTCTTATGGCACGTCCCAACACGTTTCTACAGTCCTTGGAAGCGAGGCTCCAAGCAGAATACAGGCTTATTACTCGCCAGGAAACGCTCCACTGGTTCCAAAAATCACGGATGGATTGGTTATGTATGGGGGATCACAACACCCGCTTCTTTCATGCTTCTACTGTGGTTCGTCGAAGGCGGAATCGCATTGGGGCATTACGAGATGAGTTGGGCCAGTGGGTGTTTGCGCCTGATGAGATTCAGGCTCGAGTTTTGACCTACTTCCAGACTTTGTACTCGGAGGAGGTAAACCCCCGTCCACCATTGCCTTTTCAGGGGGGCTTTCAGGGAGTCTCGCCGCCGATTTGGCGGGATATGACCATGCCAGTTTCTGAGCAAGAAATCGCGCGTGCCCTCTTTCAACAGGGGGCGCATAAAGCCCCTGGTCCGAATGGCTTTCACGCCCCCTTCTTTCAGTCACAGTGGAGCTTGGTTCAACCTAGCGTTATTGCGTTGGTCCGTAGTATTTTTGCTGACCCTGCTCTTGTCCAAGGTATTAATGCGACGTACCTCACATTAATTCCGAAAGTGGATCATCCGGAACTGGTCACTCATTTCAGGCCAATTGGATTGTGCAATGTCAGTTACAAGATAGTCGCGAAGATTATTGTTCAGCGTCTTCAGGCTGTCCTTCCCACGCTGATCGGACCTTATCAAAGTAGTTTTGTTCCAGGGCTACAAATCGTTGACAACATTGTCGTGACACAAGAAGTTGTTCATTCTTTCCGCCGTTTAAAGGGAAAAAAGGGCTTTATGGCCATTAAGATCGATTTAGAAAAGGCTTACGATCGTCTGAATTGGTCTTTTATTCAAGACACCTTAACTGTTGCGGGAGTCCCTCCTCCGATGGTGCATTTAATCATGAGTTGTGTTACTACCGTTCAGCTGCAGATTCTTTAGAATGGTAGGCCGTCCTCTGCGTTTCATCCATCTAGGGGACTCCGACAGGGGGATCCCTTGTCCCCCTATTTATTTGTGTTATGCCTGGAACGTTTGTCCCAGCTCATTGAGGCTCGAGTGGGCGAAGGGAAATGGAGGCCATTTCGGGTTGGTCGAACTGGACCAATTCTGTCCCATCTCTGTTTTGCCGATGATATGATCCTCTTTGCAGAGGCTTCCGAAAGTCAGATGCGCGTCATTTTGGACTGTTTGTCTCTATTCTGTGCAGCCTCGGGTCAACGCCTCAACCCGCATAAGACGAAGATTTATTTTTCTCCCAATGTTCCCTCCCCGGTTTGTGGGTGTATTGCTCGGCTTTCTGGCTTCGCTCAGACTTTGGATCTCGGCAAGTATCTGGGGGTTCCCCTACTCCACTGTAGGGTAACCAAATCGACTTACTCCCATATTCTGCAGTCTATGCACTCTCGCCTCTCCGGGTGGCGAGCGGATGGGTTATCTATGGCTGGCCGAGTGACACTATGTCAGTCGGTGCTAGGAGCGCTTCCATTGTACACGATGCAGACCGCTAAATTGCCTCAAGGTCTACTTCATCAGATGGATAGCTGCTGCAACCGGTTTATATGGGGTGATCTGCCAGAGCGGCATCGTATGCATCTGATCTTATGGCAACAGGTCTGTAGCCCGAAGCGTTATGGGGGGCTTGGCCTGAAGAATTTGGGGACCATGAATATTGCCTTCCATATGAAGCTTGGTTAGTCCCTACTCACGGAGCCCCGTAAGCTCTGTAATCGGGTGTTGAGTGCGAAGTACAAATTTTAACCGTCCCTTTTCACCGGGTTGACTGCTAAGCCTGACGCTTCCCCCCTTTGGCGTAGTATATGTGCTGCGTTCTCCTTTGTCCTGACTGGCGCTAAATGGATGGTAGGTAATGGACGACGGATCCGATTTTGGATTGATAGCTGGGTGCCAGGGGTTAGTGGCAATCTTTTCTCTCATTCCCTCACGTTGGTCCCCGAGGCCCATTTAGATCGACCCATTTGTGATTATGTTGATGCTCGGGGGGACTGGGATTGGGTGCAGTTTCGGGGTTATTTGCCACAGCGGA
>JAOSBP010206334.1:0-12190 GCA_027563825.1 Erythroxylum mucronatum | reverse complement strand
TTTGGTGAAGACACCTCAGTCTAATTCGGCCTAAATCAATACATTTTATTCAATAACCACAGGACATGATTTCTGTCTCTGACAGTGCTTCAGCTTAAGCTACAACTCACTTTCATGCCAATTTTGAAAATCATAGAGACAAAATTAAAATTTGACTTCTTCACAAAAGTTGTAGAATTATGTCTCTAGTTCAATTTAAAATAAGAATCATTTCATTTGGAAATCTACAGATCAAAATATAACTAAAATACCGAAGCATGTTCATAACATTTCAGTCATCAAATTCCAGCACACCTCAGCATTTTCATCTTAACACCCCCCTTTCGGGATAACTTTGTATGATCTTTGTGAGAAGGAAAATAGTGTATTTCAGTAACAATTTCTTCTAGACAATTGTTCCACTATGTTTCCAGTTTGTAATAACACCAAAATTGTACAATTTGATTAGTATATTGAAAGTTATATCCAAAAGAGTTCAGATTGTTTTTAAACTATAACAGAATTCCTAACTTTAATTCCAGCCAGATTTTAAGATGCCTAGAGATAGAATTAACATTCGGCTTCTTCAGAAAAGTTGTAGACTTATGTCTCTAGTTTAATTTGAATTAAGAATCAACTCGTTTAGAAATACACAGATCAAGTTATAATCAAAATACCAAGACGTGTTCAGTGAAAACACTTCATTTCTTCCATCTTTTCCACAAACAGACTTTCAGGTCAATGTTACACGGTCATTTTGACAATGAAAATGAAGGATCTAGGCCAAACATTCTTCTACAAATTTGTTGCTTTATGTCTTAAGTTTCTATTGGCACCAATGTTATGCAATTTAGTTCAGAATTTTGAAAATTATTCCCAAATTACTACAGACTGTTTACAAACAATGACAGATTTCAAATACTCAATTCCAAGCCAACTTTCGACACACTTCGTGACAGAAATCAGATTCGACACCTTCATGAAAGTTGTAGATATAAGTTTCTAGTTTAACACGAATTTAAATTAATCTAATTTGAATACTTACAGAGAAAGATGTGGCTAAAATACCAAAACTATCTAGTAGAACTACTCATCCAAACCAGTTTCTAGCATCAATCATAGCATCACAAGACCTATTTATTAATGAAATAACTTACAAATATGATGATCCAAACTTCAGCAAAGATCTAGAAGTTGAGAGTGGGAGTAGGAGAATAAAATTTTGTGTGAAAGAAGCCAAAGTGAGGGAGTAGGCTGCTGAAATGAGCTGGAGTGTTTCAGCTATTGCTTTGCTAGGTGTCCTTAATTTATCAAACCACATGTCTTAATGCATGTAATGCATCAAGCCACATGTCTTAGTGCATGTAATGCCATTTGCCTAATTAAAATGCTGCCACTTGTCACCTATAAAACCAGTCCACATGTCAATCATCCAATGGTGCCAAATGTCACTCATTCATTGATCCATTTGTCACTCCATAATTTGTCTCTTAATTTCTTTATTTTTCTTAATCTAAATTACCTCAAATTTTCAATAGCTTTCTAAAACATCCTAAATGTCTCCAAAAATGCAGAATTAATAATAATATACACCAATTTAATAATCCAAGACAATTAATCCATAATTCACCAAAATTTCTAAATACCCGAAATATTACCAAAATCACCAAATCATATTTTATTCGCATTAGCAACTCAATTATACCTGAAATGTCATGAATGCATGCACAAATATTGGTATGAGTCCAAAAATATATATGCTCAAATAAGCAAAAACTCAATTATGCCAAGCAAACCATGCATTGAAATTCCTTAATATTCTAACCCCTAATAAAGGGTGTTATAAGTAATGCTGCTTCAGATCTTGATACATCTTATTTCCACCAGGATGCATTGTAAAAACAGTATTATGGGCTTCAAACAATAGCCTTTTCTTCAAGTCATCACAAACTGGAACACACAATCGATCTTTATAATACAAATCACCATCACTTTTCACAGAAAAGTCATATTGTTTACTTTCCTGAGTTACCAAGATAAGTTGTTGCAACTTATCATCAACTTTCTGAGCATCACAAATCTTTTGTCTCAAAGTAGGCCTAGCTTTCAACTGAGCTATTAAAGCCCCATCAGATGTAAGTCCCCGCTTGCCCTGCTGCATTAACAATGCTGAAATATTCTTCTGACTTAAGGCATCTACCACGATATTAGCCTTACCTGGATGGTAATCCATAATACAATCATAATCTTTAAACAGTTCCAACCAACGTCGTTATTTCAGATTAAGTTCCTTCTGGGTAAGTAGGTACTTCAAACTTTTATGATCAATAAAAATCCTACACTTTTCACCATACAAGTAGTGCCGCCAAATTTTCAAAGCAAACACTACTGCTGGAAGTTCAAGATCATGTGTAGGGTAGTTCTGTTTGTGAGGCTTTAGTTGCCAAGAGGCATATGCAACTACCTTTCCATCCTGCATCAAAACACAACCCAAACCATTTCTAGATGCGTCACTAAACATAACATATTCCTTACCAGAAGTGGGATGAGCTAACACAGGAGCTTCAGTAAGCATTCTTTTTAGTTTGATCAAAACCTTCTACCCCTCGACTTACTCGATGTCAACTTGCTCGTTGTCATACCAATCGAGTAAGTCAACCTTCTTTTTGTCTTTGATATTTTCATATTTACTCTTCTATTGTATTACTATATAAACCTCACATATATTGTAAGGCAAGTTCTAACCCTTTATGACAAAAAATAATGGCAGAAGAATTATAGGCACTTACTACTACCAATACCTAAAAAATGGTTGACTTGTTTTCATGCAAGTTTACCGTTGGCTCCAAATGGGTCTATAAAATTAAGATTCAAGCTAATGGATCTATTAAGTGATATAAAGTCCAGCTAGTTGTTAGAGAGTTTATCAAAGAGTTATGATATTGACTACGAGGAAATATTTCCTCCTTTACCTCGTTTAATCTCATTCCACAATCTCATATCAATTGCTACTGGCAAACATTAATCATTATTTTAAATGGACGTCAAGAATGCCTTCCTTAATAATGATCATACTAAAGTAGTGTACATGTAACTAAGAATGGAAACAAAATTGGTTTCGAGCTTTCTTTAAAGCTTGAGTCTAAACTAAAGCTTGATTAGGCTTGAGAGACTTGGCTTGACCCTAAGTACTTGAAGCCCAATCAAATATACGTAACTTAGCCTAAACCTGAACCGATTAGACTTTAATAAAATCACAATTGGACTTAGTCAAGCCTTATTAGGTTAAGTTAGACCCCAAAATCTAACCCTTTTAAAGAAATATTAAATAGTCAAAAGCTTATTTAGGCTAGATCAAACCCAAAAGCCCGGTCCTTTTGTAAAAATATTAAATATTCCAAAGCTCAATTGGGATAAGTCAAGTCCAAAAATCTAACCCTTTAGAAGTTCTATAGATGAACCAAAGACCTAAATGATCTATTTATAGAATCATTTTGCTCCTCTTTGTTTATTTACTTTTAATATAAAAATGGAGAACAAACATTTAGCTCCCAAAATTCCATATTGAAAGTGAAAAGACAAGGAGCAGAAAAGTGATTAGATAAATAAAGTATTCAGGTTATTTCCTCAATTACAAATCTTTCCAAAGGATTAGGATTTTAGCTTAACTTTATCCAATTGAGCTTTGAGCTTATTGTCCCAAATGTCATTTATTATTAAAGAAATGTAGATAAGCAGCATTAAAATATAGTTAGGTTTTAAGTTTTGGGTTAGCACAAGTCTAACCTAAAGCTCAAATATTTTTATAAACAAAAGTTTGAGCCAAGCCTGAAATTTGATTAACATGGTTGAACACGTTAACTTTAGCTCAGACTAAGTTGGGCTTAGGCAATTTTTTTCATCCTTACATACATCCTCCACCAGGTTATGATCATACACCCAATATGGTTTTTGACTTACAAAGCCTTGGATTGAATAAAACAAACTTCTCAAGCATGATTTGCCAAATTTATTTCCACTATTGGTCTCTTTGGTTTTCGATTTAGCTTCTATGATCATACCTTATTCATTCATAAAACGACTCAAGGATACACTCTTCTTCTCCTTTATGTTGATGGTATAATAATAACTATTGATAATACTCAGAGTATTTCAACTCTTAAATCATTTTTACATCAAAAGTTTGAAAGTAATCTGGAGCCTTAAAATCTTATATAATGGATCTGGCTATTATTTATCATAAGTAAAATATATCATATATCTTATCTTTCGATCAGGCATCACTAAAAACAAGGCTACTATCACTCCTCACAGACCTAATGTTCATCTTTTTGCTACTATTAGGATTCTCCTCAATGGCGGTAATAAGTTGGTAGTTTTACATGCCTCACTTTCTCCATCTTAATATTGCCATACTATTCATATTGTTAGTCAATTCATATCAACACCTCATACCTCTAATTTTTCTATTGTTCTCTATATCTTCTTATCTCAGAGGTACTCTCTCTCATATTTTTTTACTTTTGTCATTCATTTCCATTAGGTTTACAAGCATACTTTGATGTTGATTAAGCTGGAGATCCAACTGATCGACACTCAGCTACTAACACTCAGCTACTAACTATTGTTTTTCCTTTGCATATCCCTCATTTCATAGTGCATTAAGAGACAAATATTTATCTCTCAATCTCACATGGAAGCAAAGTACCAAGCTCTTATAGGTATAACCTCTAAGCTTTTATTGCTATGTTAGTTGCCTCAAGATATAGGTGTTCCCTCTTCTTCTACAACTCCTTTCTTTTGTGATAGTTATAGTGCTATACAAATTGCTCATAATAATGTCTTTCATCAATACACTATAAATATTAAAATCGATTGTCACCTTGTATAACACCATGTTTTTTAGGGCACTATTTAATCTGTCCCTATATCGTCACAATCTTAAATTGCAAACATTTTTCACGGAATCTTGTCCATCTTGGATATTTTAGAAACATGTTTTCAAACTCAAGATGTCCAACTCCTTACCACCTTGAATTTGATGGGGAATGTTAACATTATATATATATATATATATACGTATAGTTTTTTTTTTGGTAAATCAAAAGTAAGATTAATGAAAACAAAAAATATATGCACAAGGGTAAAGATAGTTAAACAACCCATCTCAAACCAGTCATGAGAGAGCCCCTAATCTGAAAAGATAAGCCAGAAAAAACACCTTCCCTAATGGCACCGATACACTTTAAAAAGGCTCCCAAGTGGACCTAAGACTTAAACAATCAGCAGTAACTCAAGAGCAAAGATTATAACAGAGGCTACCAATCATTTAGACTAACTAATATACGTATAGTTATATTTATATAATAATTATAATGGTATATTCTTGTGTAAATTCATATATAAATACCCAATTATATTATAGTTTCATATGCACAGAAATATAATGGCTTTTGTCTTGCTTATAACTCCTCGTCTTCTTCTACTATAAGAATGCGATAATCACAGAAGTCAAACCATGTTAAGATGAGGACAGGATAACTCTTGGATGCCAGGAACATTGGTAAGAATGAGGTCTTAATTATAAAAATAAATTTAACTATTATAATTTATAGTGATTAAATCATGTATATATTTTATAAATTATTTATTAATATATAAAAGTAATTAAATCAAAATAATTATAAGAATGACCAAAATAATATGTGATACGAGAATGACCTACACCACCAAGTCCACTTTTGCTATGAACGAGGAAAGAATTTTTACTAGGTTAAAAAAGCTAGGGGAAAATAAATAAAAATCTGAAAGGTGGATTTTACATCATGGTATTGATAAATTTACTACGTAAGAGTAAGGCTGTGTACTATTAAATTTTTTTATACTTTATTTTATTGCGGAACTTCGAACTGAACGTGATGATAATAATGGCGATGATATTGATGAATCAATCATGTGTTGATATCTGTCTTCTAGCTTAAGGTATCTTTTGTCATCATCGACAATGTCTCAAGTCGCCGTGACCTAACGCTCCCTCACCGCTCCAAAAGCTAGCTACTTGCGTACTTTGGTAATGCGTTGGAGACAGATTCCTATGGTTTTGTTTCACTTCAATTTTTAAGTCGCTGACAGCGATGAAAGCCATTATTTGTAGCACTAACTTTCCAATAGAAACAAGCGACTGATATGGCCCAGGAAAGCAGCCATGTAGTGCTATGTCCAATGAGTTTTTTTTTTTTTTTGGGTACAATCCAATGAGTTAATTTATAAATGGTTCTTTCGTCATATAATCACAAAATAGGTTCATTAATTGTTATTTTATCATTTAATTACTACATAGGACATATTTACACGTCAGAGGTTTGTACTGGCCTTGCAATTCCTGATATTCTAACTGCTGATTTACATGTGCTCCTTCATACTTCTGAAAATTCATAAAGATCAAAGAATTGCATGGTTTTTGTATGCATATAATTAATTGTGTTTCGGTGAGAAACTTGCTAATCTACCTTCTGACAAGAGGTCCTTAGGATTCATAAGGAACAATTAAATGCCTTTCTTAAAGGTTAATATTTGGTTTTACCTGACTGTTAATACAGCTCTCACTTGTACCACTCTACAACCTCTTCAACTTTTTATGTTTTTATGTATATAAAAATAGGTAATGATGAAGATCCGAGAGTGCCGACTATAATCAGAACCCTTACTGCATCAATTCCTTCTTCGTGCTTTTCAGTTAATACTCCACTTCTGAGAATGGAAGGTACACAGAAGAAGATGGAGGAGAGTTTACTTGTGAAAAAGAGAGAAGCTTCGTGGCTAAGATGGGAGGTGTTCATTGAAGAAGCAAAAAGACTAGGTTATGTTGCAGCCCCTATGGCTACTGTAATTCTGTCCCTATCCTCCTTGAATGTTATATCAATGATGATGGTAGGCCATATTAGTGAGCTAGCTCTCTCTAGCAGTGCAATTTCCATTTCTCTCTGTAATGTCACTGGATTCAGCCTTCTTGTAAGTAACTTCCCGTCTTATCTGAATAATTACTTCAGCGTTCCTTACATGCATTTCATACTACTACCATGTGGATTTCAGTTTCTTATATTCATTTGGCGCTACGTCGATTGCTTTAGTATACATAACTAGTGATAGAAAAAATTTCCAAAATTATGATTTTATCACTTATGAAGAGGAATTGTGTTCTATTAAAAGAATTAAAAGAAACTTCACAGAAATTGAACCTGATTTGCAATTTCGGAGATGCCAAAATGAGGTATGTTTTCCACTTTGGACCAATAATTGCATATGACTTTTAAGTTTCTTGTTATCTGGACAAATGCACATAACAGAGTGGAATGGCAAGTGCGCTTGAAACTCTATGTGGGCAAGCTTATGGAGCTCAGCAGTACAGGAAGCTTGGAACTCTAACCTACACTGCTATCTTCTCTCTAATAATAGTCTCTCTCGGGTTATCTATGATATGGATTAACATGGGAAAACTGCTGATAATAACTGGCCAAGATCCCATAATTGCACGTGAGGCAGGCAGATTCACAATGTTGCTTATTCCTACCCTTTTTGCCTATGCAATTACTCAACCACTCGTTAGATTCTATCAAACACAAAGCCTGACAGTTCCTGTGCTTGTAAGCTCTTGTGTCACTCTCGCTTTACACATACCTCTATGCTGGGTATTGGTGTTCAAGTCTGGACTTCAAAACCTTGGTGGGGCTCTAGCAATTAGTATATCAAATTGGCTGAACACAGTTTTTCTTGGATTGTACATGAGATACTCTTCTACCTGTTCCAAAACCCGTGTTCCAATTTCTATGGAGATGTTCCAAGGAGTTGGAGAGTTCTTCCGCTTTGCTGTCCCTTCTGCACTGATGGTTTGGTAAATTATATATTTTTCTCTTATTTCTTCGCCATTATTGTAAGGAAATTTCCTAGTTATATTTCAGCACAACTCCTTTTGATGTTTATACGTCAAACGCAGTTGTTTGATGTTACTGTCTTGGTGATTGCTGTAGCCTGCAATGGTGGTCATATGAGTTCGTAATCTTGCTGTCGGGACTCTTACCAAACCCACAATTTGAGACTTCAGTCCTATCTATCTGGTATATATGCATTTCTGTTAAGATTTGCAATATTTTTATTTAAATTTAAAAGTATACGTCCCGCAAATGAGAGAGGTTTTGAGGCGTTATAATTATCCATTCCTGTGTAAACAGTCTCACAACAATCGGAACTCTATACTCGATTCCTAATGGACTGAGCGCTGCAGTAAGGTTTACTCAAATATCCTTTCCCGACTTGCATATTTATGACCTGTTTCCAATAAAACATTCCAAACGCTTTATTTTTTCTTGAATTTTTTTTAGTACAAGAGTGTCCAATGAACTAGGAGCAGAGAATGCAGAAGCAGCACGCGTAGCTGCCTATTCTGTGGTACTTATTGCCGTGATTGAGTTGATTCTAGTGAGTGGAACACTCTTCGCAAGCAAGCATTTTTTCGGCTACAGTTTTAGCAGCGTCAAAGAAGTTGTGGAATATGTCTCCTCTATGTCTCCCCTGGTTTGTTTGTCTGTGATTATTGACGGATTACAGGGAGTTTTTTCAGGTGAAATTTCCATCTTTCCTGTCATTAAACTGATGTTTTCTTACCAAGGCAAGTTTCTCAATATCTGTGCATTAATTATATCAGGTATTGCAAGAGGATGTGGGTGGCAACATATAGGGGCTTATATCAATCTCGCGGCATTATATCTTTGCGGGGTTCCAGTTGCTGCCATGTTAGGCTTTTGGTTTCAGCTCAGAGGGAAAGGCCTCTGGATAGGCATACAAGTCGGTGCCGCATTACAAGCAATTCTGCTTTTCTTAGTTATAAGCTACACTAATTGGGAAAAACAGGTAAAGTTGTTTGTGGTTGTGGCCAAATATTGGTTATGTACGTTGATCTCTCAGATTAATTTTGCTTCACTGGACTGCCCTGATATTGCAGGCAAGTCTGGCGAGACAAAGGGCATTTCAGGTAAGCAGTTCAGGAGAAAATTTGCTGGTCTGAATTATCAGGCAGAGCTTATTATAAGCTTTAATTTTTTACGTGGAAGGTGTATGAGATAGTTATATTCTTGTTTAATGCAAGGGGTCAATGTTTATTTGGGAAAAATGTTAAAACGCTTCAGAATAAGTAAACGTGGTGGAAAAGGCAAATCTAATAAGTAATTGATATTGGAAAAACAATTTTGTTCTGGTAAAAGAATGTAATTTAATTTATGTGAAGTGTGAAAATTAAAAGATCTATCTCCGAAAAGCCTTCGGAAATCACTAAAATCTCCAAATATGGTCCAACAAAATGATGACTTTGTTGGACTGATAGAGATATGTCGTCTCTTGCACACCAATCAACTTTAATCCGATTTCTCGTCGTCTCTTGCACACCAATCAACTTGTCCATGTTTTCTTCCCACAGTTAGATCAGGCAACGATACCGTTGGTAGTATCTTGTGTCCTATCGGATTCGAGTCCAGCGCACCTTTTCCCTTAAGAACGTAGCCCAAAGTTGGGTCGGATTCTGGTCAAGATCAAAATGACCGTTCAATTTAACTAATTAAAATTAAAATGGTATTATTTTATCAAATCAATTCAAGTTGAGTTGGACTAAGTTCAGATTGGATGGTCATCCAAATCTGCAAGAGTACATAATTAAATGTAGCAAGTTTGAACTTGGAGTATTCTAAGTTATCATTTCCTTGAAGATTAATTAACTACCAAGTTTGTTAATCCTATCAAAACAATAACATTAAATTAAACAATATTGTATAAAAAGCAATTAGATTACTCAACTAACTAAAGAATATGATTAATTATAAAAAATAAATCAATATAAACAAAACGTTAGGATTCCGTGATTTAACTTATAAGGAATCTCAACTATCGAGTAGTATTAATTATCAACGTTGAAATAACTTTTAACTTAAGATATCTATGTCCTCTCTCAAATTTACGAAAGTATATCTAGTTAAGCAATTACCACCTCTCAATGTATAATTACCTGAATCAAATCATTAATAATTAATATGTTAGTTATCATCATAGTCTATCATATTTTTATCACTAAATCTAGAGTAATTATTCTCTTAATGCACAAATTATGTTTCTTTCATTATTTCATATAATCCCTAAAATTGAATCCACCATAGTCAAGTGGAAGTTACAGAATTAAGATCAAAGAGAATAAATTTAAACCAAGTAATAACTAATTATGCATCAATATATGAAATATTCCATATAAGTACATTCCTAACTCTAACAAGGGATTTAGCTGCTAAACACAATGTACTTGAAACGAAAACAAAATAATCTTATAATAAAAGAAAGTAAAAGAGAAATAACTAGAAGAAATATCCTCAAATTTCTTCTAAGTTAGGACAAATCTAACCCCAATCTTCTTCGTGAACTCTCCTTGATGTAAAAAAAAACCTAAAAAATATAACTAAATCAGAAGCTCCCTTATTAACCCTAATAAAGCTATTTATATGCAGGGTTATATAAAGCATGCCTAAAGTCAATGAAATTATATTTTCGCACTTCTTCAAATTTTGTGTAATAATTTCAATGTCATCCTTAACTTGATATCAACTTTTGCTGTAAATATGAGAGTTAAACAATACCATTATGTGCTTATATCCTATAAAGTTTAGCACTACCTCTGACTCTTATGCAAACCTGTTCCTAACGTTTTATAAGTCCCGGGCGAAGTTAAAAAAATCTCTAATAAATTGGCAATATTCAAATAAGTAAATTTTTAAAAGATATTTTTATTCAAATTCAAAAAAAAGATATTTTTATTATTAAAATTTAATATTCATACATAAATGACCCAATTTATAAGTCTACAGACTTAACAAAATATTAAATGATCATAACATCAACTAATAATATCTTGTAAATATTATTTTGTCAAGCAACCAGATAAAAGTCTAAATTATTAAATCAAATATTTTTAGTAGCTTTTGAATTTAATTAGCATTAGTGATTTTTTAATAATGTACCGGTCAGTACCATAATGGATGGCTCAGATAAGAGGGGGTCAAAATAGAGCCAGCTACCTGAGCAGATGACTCAGATAGGAGGGAGCCAAAATAGGGTCAAAGGAAGGGGACAGAAGATTTGGGCCTAACGAATTGGGATATGCCAGAAGTGAGTCAACGAGCTAACTTCTCTGAAGCAATTGACAGCGGTGTCCCCCACGTTTGGCCATTTGACAGTGCTTTTCTTGTATTAGCCTCAGTGTTTCACATTTTGTTGTTTCACACCTTAGTCTTAATTTTCTGCCATTTTGAAGGCCACTTCATTGCATTTTTTTCATTGCTTTATGCGTTAGGAATTGGATTAAAGTCCTACGTTTTGAAGCAACTAAAAGGCTTGAAAATTTCATGTTCTTGTTGCCTTAATGTTTTAAATGCTTTGTTGCATTTTATACCGGCGATGTTTCAATTGGAAATTTCTTTCCTTGTCAGTTGTTTTAATTATATTCTCTGGCTAAACTTAGCAATGGGGCGAGTTAAGTTTAAGCCCAACATGAAATTCTATTTTCAGGCTTAGATCTGGTTGGAAATAACATTGAATATGAACAACTTGAAGCCAGATTGGATTTGATTAAATTTATTTTTCATTTTTAAAATTTTGAAATAACATCTTTCTGAATAAAAATTTCAGGCTTCGAGTCGAATAACCCAATTTCAAACTCAACTTGAAGCTCGAAATTTAAAAAAACAAAGCATGGCCCAAAACTCAGTCAATTTGGGTCGGGCTAGGTTGAGTTAAAGTCCAACATTTTTTAAAAACTTTTGATGACCTTTCTCACTAAATCTCTAATCCTTGTTTCTTTAATAATGGTCCTCCAACTTTTCAATTTTTCCCATGGCCCAAAACTCAGTCAATTTGAGTCGGGCTAGGTTGAGTTAAAGTCCAACATTTTTTAAAAATTTTTGATGACCTTTCTCACTAAATCTCTAATCCTTGTTTCTTTAATAATGGTCCTCCAACTTCTCAATTTTTTTCATGGCCTAAAACTCAGTCAATTTGGGTCGGGCTAGGTTGAGTTAAAGTCCAACATTTTTTAAAAACTTTTTATGACCTTTCTCACTAAATCTCTAATCCTTGTTTCTTTAATAATGGTCCTCCAACTTCTCAATTTTTTTCATGGCCT
>JAOSBP010206281.1:0-12193 GCA_027563825.1 Erythroxylum mucronatum | reverse complement strand
GATCATCCTACCATCCTATTCGAAGAATAATTATTTAATAATTTATCTCTTTTTTTCTAGTATAGATCTTTTATAAGACATTGTTTGACTTATTTTTACTTTGCTTGGGTTTAACATATTAGATTAATCTTTGATGGATTTTATATGCATACTTTTATGAATAATTTGTATTTTTTTTCCCAATTATTTTTATAATTTTTTTTCATATATATTGATATGAATAGGTTTTAGTTACCTTGAGAATCGAACCTAAAAATAGGTTAACCGCTCCTATAGGTTCTTTAGGTTCAGGTTCAGGTTCAGGTTCGTGAAATTGTCGAACCTAACATTCAAGTTCAGGTTCAGGTTCAGGTTCAGGTTCAGATTATTTATGAACGAGTCACGTTACCCTACCATGAACACCCCTACATCTAGCCACTCCAAATAATTATTTGTCTTCACTTTGGTGATGAAAGCCCAACCTTTTCCTCCTTAAAATGAGATGATCGTGTGATATGGGAGGCTAGGGTTTCATGATGATTTTTGAAGAAGCTTTGAGCTAATCAAGTAATTGTATTATTATTGATTTTCATGGCTTTATTAATGAAGCATATATGATGATAGTTGGTGGTAAATGATCATGATGGAGGAGTTGAAATATGTGTAACATTGATGTTGCAGTAAATAGTTGTATATTCTGTTTTAATGTATTAATGGTATTTATGAGTTGTTTATGAATGATATTGATCTAATATTGAGGTGAGAATGAAGAGGAAATTATGTAGAGTTGATGAACTATGCATAAGATGGGTTGAATGTAACATATAAGAGTTGAAAATCTGGAAAATGGAAAGAGAATGGCTGGAATATGTTAGCTGTAACGTTTCTACTGGACATGCATCTGTATTTTAGCCATATATTGATCTAAAGACATCCAAATGGGATGATTTAAGTTTAGATCAAACTAGAGACATATGTTTATATTTTTCATGACGAAATTGAATTTGAATTCTATCTTTAAGGGTTTCAAATTTGGCTTGAAGTTAAGTACAGTGTGCTGTCATAGTGTGAGAACAGTCTGAAGTATTTTGTGTATAACTTGCAGAATACTAAACCAAATTTTGTGACCTTAGTGTCGTTAGAAACTTAAGACATATGGGAACATTTGTTTAGAAGAATGTATTGCCTAAATACCTCATTTTCTATGTCAAAATGACCAAGCAAAATTGACTTGAGAATTAGTCTTGAGAAAAAAAATGGAAAGGCCGTCAACGTGAGTTATTCTTCTTGTATGTGATGTTTGAAACAACAAATGGTAAGGTACTTTCCTATGATGCATTTAGACTTGAATGGGACTCAAAATGAACCTAGTTTAAGGTTTAATAAGTTGATAAAGTGTTGGATATGTATAGGTTGTAATTGAGGATATAACATAGTGAAAGGATTGTTGATATCAAGTGTATAAAATCTGGAAATTTATGAGTGTTATAAGAATAAAAGTGTTCTTAGAAATGTTAATATGATCATAAGGAGGTAAGTAATCTATATCAAGTAAGAATGAATGTGAGTTTGGATATTGTGTGATCATATAATGTTAGAATAATATTAGTGAATGATTGATTGATGATATTATATTAATCAAGTGTATTAACCTATGAACCTTAGTGCATTATTGAGTGATGAATTTAAAATAAATTTCTCACTAGGGTGTAAACCTAAGTTCAAATTAGACATATATGATTTTTGAAGTATGAATGATCATGAGATGTGAAGAAAGGAAAGATACCTGGAATACTCAAATTGAGAATGCATTATACATAACACATATACATATGTGTATAATGGAATGTTTATGTGATTGTGTAAGCACAATGTTAATATATAGGATAGAACGTCCGCATCCAGACTGTTGGGTCCCGTTTGATTCCGGAATCTAACTCTTCAGAATACCATAATACTTGAGCGTAGTTTCAAAATCTCTGATTTGTTCTTTCATTGATCATTCTTAATGTAAACTACCTAATCTGTTTAACCTAATTCAAAACAAATTTTCTTCGAAAGAGGATTTCTTGCTACAATCATTTATATTATTCTTCCATCTTGTCACTCTGATTCATCTCATAATCTTTAACTATAGGGATCATTGATTATCTCCTATCCATATCCAAATATAGGTCTCATATGTACTTAATCATATTATTCACCAATTTAACCATATTATCAGCTGAATGCTCCTAATAACTGGTCAACAAACTCTTGAGGACTTCTACATATATCACTATCATTTATTTCACTTTCCATACATACCTTCTTAATCAATTAGGAGCATCAACGTATAGCCATCTTGATATTCAAATCTCAAATTCACTAATACAATCTTATACTTGATCATAAATTCCGAGTTCAACCTTTCAATTCCACTTTGCTTGTACACCTTAAATGTTGTCGTTTTCACTCTGTCTCTATCTCTTCTTCAGTCAATTCATGGAAATATTTTCACATCTGTATCAATTCAAGTACAAATCCTCACGAAATTCTGTTACTTTATTCGCTGACACAACCACAGATACTACATCTATATCTAACATATCGGACTACGCCATATTTCTTAATTCTAAATATCCACAAATTTTCCTCATCTTACACTCTAACCAAACACCATTCCTCTCATCATTTCTAATAGTCTAAACTCTTAATAGAAGTTCATACAGGTGACTCATACGGTTGTAATTACTAGGATTTTATACTCATCAGTACCCTTCTCAAATGGTGAGAAATTAGACACAACAGATCCTTGTAAAACTCATCGTATTCTTTTACAAGGTGGCATTTTAATCCTTCAATAAGACACCATCTTTCAGCTTTCTTTCATTCTAATCTTATTTCCTATATGTATGCATGATATGCATGTCACTTAATGTAACACATCAATGCACATTACAACAATAAATCACATAAGCACACAATTCATCCTAAAATACATTCGAAACTTAGGAAAAACCGGTCTCTGATACCAAACAATGTTGGACCATGCTTCCGGAGCCCAGCATTCGTAGACATTTAACAGTTGAAACAGTCGAAGCACATTGCAAATTTTTTTTAAACAATTTAACACATATGCGGAAAAATCGATAATCAAATCGGCCCAATTTATTTAAAACCATTTTAGTCAAAAAGATGCAAACATTATTGAACACATCAGAGTTTCGGTAATCAATTGGGCCCATTACAGAACACAATGTTTGTTTTCATAATATCTTTACATTCAAAAACCACCCCTTTTGCCTTAATATAAATGTTAAAATACAAAATACAAACTACACATGATACAATTGAATGCTTATGCTTAAGATGATTCTAAAATACAAAAAGTTCCTAAACTAACTTAATTACAAAATTCTTTACTATCTTGGAGTTCCAATGCCTTGCAAGGATCACTAATCTTCTCTTTCTACACATGAGGAGGGAAGAGTGGGGTGAACTACACAGCTCAGTGGCTAAAATATTTATAGCCATTGGCAATTAACCAAAGTCAAGCATATGTATGTATATATATATAACTAGCATTCATACTTTATTCAAGCAATTTAAACATTCATCAATTTTTTTTGATCAAATCACATAACACTCAATATGCTTTATACTTGACCATTTAAAGATTCAATGCACAACAAACAAATTGAGGGTTCCATGAAACAGAATGAGAAAATCGAAGTTTACCCCATGAATAGAATGAGTCCATTTTTCGGAGCTCATATGCCACAAGTGGGCAGCCGGGAGAAGGCTCTTGTCAATGTGCACGTGACAAATAGAATGGTTCCACTCTCGCCCAAATAGAAGCACATAATCATGCTCAAATCATTTTATGAAATGCTTTCATACTTTCAAATCTTTTCTTTCATCTTTCTTGTTCTTTCCTTTCTACATATGCAAAATGCCATGACATATTTTAAGGCATAACATTGACCAAAAATCATAATTAAATTTTATCATAATATCATGCTTCTTTCACGATATAACATAATCAAAATCATCATGTATTTTCAACAAGTCAATTTCAAACAATTTAATACATATCCACACATAGGCAAGAATTTGCCCATTTACACAATAACCATAAATATATTACCCACCTAATTCACTTGCAAACATCCAAGTCAAGGTTGTCTTTCTCCTTGTCCTTGGGTAAGATTTTCTTAGTTCCCTTGATTCTTCACCAATTGAAGAGATCTTTAGCTCAAATGGAAGCTCTTCTCTTCCTCTACCTTTTTCTCTTCTTGAACAACCTCAAAATCTCTCTTGAAGGCTAAGAAAATAAAAACCCTAGCTTGTTTTCTCTTTTTTCTCTCTTTCATTCTTTTTCATGTTTCTCCTTCTTATCTCTTTTCTTATCCATGCATTTTGCTTCTCTAGAATCTTCTCCTTCACTTTTTCTCCTTCTCTTAAATATAAATCCACATTTTGGTCTTATCCTTTTATGCCTTTAATGAGTCCAAAAAGTCCCATTTGCCTTTCCATTTATGCCTTATATCTTTTGTGCTTAAGTGTCTTGTAAAAAATATCCTTGAACATTCTTACATAACACCTTCTTTTAGAAAAATGTTCTCCGTTGTCTTAAGCTTCTAATGACACCAAAATCATTCAATTTGGTTCAAAAATTTGAAAGTTGTAATCCAAACTTTTCAGACTGATGGTAGACTGAAACAGTACACTATACCCAACTTCCATCCAGAACTAGAAAGTCTTAGAGACTAAATAACAATTCACTTCCCTCAGTTAATTTGTAACTCTATGTCTCTAGTTTACCACAAGTCAAAGATCATCTCATTTGGAGCTCTACAGATCAAGATATCATCAAAATACTGAAGTATGTTCAATAGTATAATGCTAGTCTATATTATTTAAGAGTACACACACTGTACCCATCCCGCGTCTTTCACTCAATCTTTCTCAATTTATTTTAGATGACCATTATTTTTTCTAAAGATGTAGAGCAATGTCTTACGAAGCCAATCGTTTAAGAATTAAGTCGTTTGAGTGTCTAGAGGAGAAGTTATGGCCAAAGAATCAAATCTGGTTTTGTCCTTTGTCATATTGAACTAGTCTTGGGACAATTGGCATAACTTTCACTATAGATGAAATATTTGAGTGTTCTTTAGATGGTTTCAAAGAGGACTTCAAGATATACAACTTTCATAAAGACCTTGAAGACAAATTATGTCATCAAGAAGGTCATAATAAGAGGGTCATAATTGGACCAGACTATACAGGATGAACAGTAACCCATAAGATGTTTATGAACAGTAACACAAAAGATGTTTTACAATTGCCATAACTTTGTCTAGAGATATCGGATTTAGGTATTCTTTGGATGGTTCGAAAGAGGACTTTAAGATCTATAACTTTGATAGGGACCTCAAAGACCAATTCTATCTTCTGAGGGGTCAAAAATAGAACAAAAGATAGGACAAAAAAATAGAAGATAGCAAAACACAGAAGATAGCAAAAAGACAGAAGGAAGGGGAAAATTGCTATAACTTTCCTTACAGAAATCAGATCAAGGTGTTCTTTATATGGTTCGAAAGATCACTTAAGATATACAACTTTCATAAAGACCTCAAAGACCAATTCTATCTTCTGTGTAGTCGAAAATGGAACATAAATAGGCCAAAAAGACAGAAGATAGCAAAATAAAGAAGATGGCAAAAAGACAGAAGGAAGGGGAAAATTACTATAACTTTCCCTATAGATATCAGATCAAAATGTTCTTTATATGGTTCGAAAGAGGACTTTAAGATCTACAACTTTCATGAAGACCTCAAAGACCAATTCTACCTTTTATGGGGTCCAAAATGGAACAGAAGATAGGCCAAAAAGATAGAAGATAGCAAAACACAGAAGATGATGACGTCATCACAGAAGAAGCAAAAAGGCAGAAGAAGCAAAACACAGAAGATGATGAAGTCATCATGGAAGAAGCAAAAAGGTAGAAGAAGCAAAAAACAAAAGATGATGATGTCATCACAGAAGAAGTAAAAGGCAGAAGAACCAAAACACAGAAGATGATGACGTCATCACAGAAGTAGCAAAAAGGCAGAAGATACAACTTTACTCTTGAACATCTTCCCTTATAAGGGCCATAAATTTTGACTTAGATGTCCAAAAATTTCATACTATATACCGATGGAAAGATAAAAGAAAGACCCACAACTTTCTAGAAGATACATTTGCCTAAATTAGCCTAGATTAATCCAGATTTTCCCTCGAAGTTAGAATACGAATTTTACATTCATCCACCAATGTACTGCACCCAATTCTCAACTTCATGAAATTTTTAGACTCTTAGAGACAGAATTGAAATTCGATATCTTCATAAGAAATGTAGTCATATGTTTCTAGTTTAACCCAAATTAAGAATCATCTTGTTTAAATAACTATAGAAAAATTTGTGGCTAAAGGACTGAAGCATACTCAGTGAACATTTTCCAGATCAACTATCAATTTGTTTCAAAATCTTTCCTTAACACAACTCATACCAAGATCACATTTACTACTTCATTTACTCCTCATTATCAACTTCATTTCAAATAAATATCATCCATAAAGAAATTATAGTCCATGATTAATCATGAACACTAATAACAGAACATACACATGTTTACATATTCTTAATCAACTTACTACGCCAATTTAACTTCATTTTCTTGCTTTCATTTTACTTTTAACTTTCACCTTAATTCTTCCCATTTTGAAATCTCTGATCTGCTAAAAGCATCAAAGCAAAATATGAACCTATCCACATTTCTCATTTATTAGTTCTAGTCTTCTAAGAAAAGTTTGGGATCCAACAACTCTCCCCCCTTAAAAAATTTCGTCCTCGAAATTCTTACCTGAGTGGTTAACCAAATGGAGGTAACATTGTCTTATGTTTTCCTCAGATTCCTTAGTAGCTTCTTCACTTGAATAATTTCTTTCAAATGATCATAGTCAAAAGACTCACTCGGTCTTTCAATCACTCATTTAATCATTCACTTTCTTAACAAGTTCCTCATTGGTTTCGATTACTCACACTTTTCCCATTTCCTGTGTCGATAACATCAATATCAGATCATATCAATATCTCTTAACATACTCATATTACGAACTGAAGACATCCTTGTTGGCAATACTAACTCATAAGTCAATGGTCTGGTTCTCAATATCTTTATCTGGACCAATCCAATTCAAACTTGGCTTAATCTTTATCTTAGCCTAAGCACAGTTGCACTCAATCTAAGCACACCTTGAGAAGGTGGTGCTCTCTGAAACATTTCATCTTTTGCTTCTACTTCCTTAGCCATTAAACAATATCTCGGTGTATTCCCACTAGGATGAATATCATAGGTTATTATATATGCCCCTCTAACCGTCTCTTTGTTTAATTATCTTTATTGGTACGTATACTTCTTATTTCAATCACAATGCATCTTCCTATTCAAACCCAAAATTCAATTCTATTTTCAATCTCTCAATCAAATTCACAATTCCTGAATTTCTCAATTTGGGATAAACCAAGCCCCACATTCCATGCTTTTTTTTTACTCTAGTTCTGATAATCCTCAATATCGAATTTCTGCTTAAGGTATCTGATATAACACGTAGCCTTACTTGGAATTTCTCACTTGTACAATTATGGTCTTTCAATATTTATATCAATCTTCTTGGTTTCATATTCAATTCTCTCAATTTAGTGATTGGCTCAAACTTTTATGATCTGTACTTGTATATATACATCCTAGATATTCCTTTACATATACTGTCTCCAAACTTCAAAACAATCACTACTATAGTAGCTCTAAATTATGTATCGAATAGTCAACTCATAGGACTTTAGTTGTCTCCATATATATGAAATCACTTTATCTTACTGCATTGGATTTATACAAATCTCTTATATAATATCGTTGCATACTATAGAATCTCCAAATCCATATGATATAATTAATATCAGTATAATTCCTCAAAATTTTCTTTACTCTCATTACTCATTCGCGTTACCCATTTTTCTTCATGTATTCAAATGATTCTTCTCAAATTTTTGAATATCTATAATACATCATCAAATTTCTCTTGGATCACTTTAGTCTTCAATACCATGGAACTATCGAGGCAATTGTTAACTCAACAATTATTATCAAACTCCATATGCCCATGATTAGCTCTCCTAATTCCTTAAATAAGTAATTCCTCGATGAGGTAACATTATTTTGCGTTATTTTCAGTCTCCCAATTGACTTATCTTTCTTAAATGATCTTCTCCATTCTTTAGATTTCCTCATATTTCACATTGGCTTATTCTAATGTTTGCTCATTCATACTAGTTTCTCCTAGCATTTCAATTTATTTGAAACTTAACTTCCTGCTTTGGTAAGACCTTCATCAAAATCTAATTTGTATCTCCCTTGTATATTCTCATAGAATATAATGTGGATCTAAGTTTTCCTCACATTATCAATAGTGTTATCTCAATTTCCTAAAATCTACTTTTGTAGTTGGATACTTTCATCAAAAAATACATACATTCGCAGTAGCATACTCTACCTATTATGCTTGAGTCTTCAGTAGGGATAGAACTCCAATATTTACTTCTAATTCATTACATATTCATCTCTGATTGGTTCTTTTATTGATCATTCTTAACATAAACTACCCGATCTACTTAACCTAATTCAAAACAATTCTTCTTCGAAAGAAGATTTCTTGCTACAATCATCTATACTATACTTCCATCTCGTTACTCTGATTCATCTCATAATCTTTAACTATAGGGATCATTGATTATCTCCTATCCATATCCAAATATATGTCTCATATGTACTCAATCATATTATTCACCAATTTAACCACATTATCAACTGAATGCTCCTAATAACTGGTCGACAAACTCTTGAGGACTTCTACATATATCACTATCATTTATTTCACTTTCCATACATTCCATACATACCTTCTTAATCAATTTAAGAGCATAAACATATAGCCATCTTAAAATTCAAATCTCAAATTCACTAATACAATCTTCTACTTGATCATAAATTCCGAGTTCAACCTTTCAATTCCACTTTACTTGTACACCTTAAATCTTATCGTTTTCACCCTGTCTCTATCTCTCCTTCAGTTAATTCATGGAAATATTTTCACATCCGTATCAATTCAAGTACATATCCTCATGACATTCTGTTATTTTATTCGCTGACACAACCACAGATATTACATCTATATCTAACACATCAGACTACGCCATATTTCTTATTTCCAAATATCCACAAAATTTTCCCCATCTTACACTCTAACCAAACACCATTCCTCTCATCATTTCTTCTAGTCTAAACTCTTAATAGAAGTTCATACAGGTGACTCATACGGTTGCAATTACTGGGATTCAATACTCATCAGTACCCTTCTTAAATGGTGAGAAATCAAATACAGCAGATCCTTGCAAAACTCCTCGTATTCTTTTACGAGGTGGCAGTTTACTCCTTTAATAAGACACCATCTTTTAGCTTACTTTCATTCTAATCTTATTTCCTATATGTATGCATGATATGCATGTCACTTACTGCAACACATCAATTCACAATACAACAATAAATCACATAGCACACAATTTGTCTTATAATGCATTCTAAGCCTAGGAAAGACCTAAGCTCTGATACCAAACAATGCTGGACTTCGCTTCCAGAGCCCAGCATTCGGAGACATTTAACAGTCGAAACACATTGAATTTTTTTAGCAATTAAAGCGTATGTGCAAAAAAATTGGTAATCAAATCCCCTCGATTTAATTAAAACCATTTCAGTCACAAAGATGCAAACATTATTAAATACATCAGAGTTTCGGAAAATCACTTGGCCCATACAGAACACGATGTTTGTTTTCATAATATCTTTACATTAAAAAACCACCCCTTTTTGCCTTAATACAAATATAAAATAAAAAATACAAACTACACATGATACAATTGAATGCTTATGCTTAAGATGATTCCAAAATACAAAAATCTTGAACTAACTTAATTTCAAAAGTCTTTAACTATCTTGGAGTTCCCATGCCTTGCAAGGACCGCTTATCTTCTCTTTCTGCACCTAAGGAGGGAAGCGTGGGGTGAGCTACACAGCTCAGTGGCTAATATATTTATAGGCATTGGCAATGAGCCACATAATCAAACATATACAAATATCCATATAGACTAACAATAAATCTCAGCATTCACAATTTCAATACACATCTCATAATTCAATACATCATCTTATGGAACATATTGGATAAAATTTCACATCTAGACATAGCACCCAAAATGTCATTATAACTTAAGACATCAAAATGCAAATGCACACACAATTTGGCTCGAGGGTTCCGTGCACAAAATAGAGAAACCGAAGTTTACTTCGTGAACGAAACAAGTCCACTTTTTAGATGTCGTGGGCCACAAGCGGGCAACAGGACAAGGCTTTACGTCGACTTGCACGTGACTACGAAACGGTTCCTCTCTCTCCCAAACAGAAGCACATAAGCATGCTCATATCATTTTACCACAATGCTTTTATACTTCCAAATCCCTTCTTTCATCTTTCTTTTTTTTCTTTCCTTTCTATATATACAAAATGCCATGACATATTTTAAGGCAGAACATTGATCAAAAGTCACAATTAAATTTTATCAAGATATGATGCTTCTTTCACGGTATAACATAATCAAAATCATCATGTATTTTCAACAAGTTAATTTCAAACAATTTAAAACATATCCACATATAGGCAAGAATTTGCCCATTTACACAATAACCATAAATATATTACCCACCTAATTCGCTTGCAAAAGTTCAAGTCAAGGTTGTCTTTCCCCTTGTTCTTGGGTAGGATTCTCTTTGTTTCCTAAAACAAACCAAATCTCATTCAATAGGAATCCAATAGAAATTCCCACAATGCAAAATCACTAAAATTGATGCTAGAATACTTAAACCCAAGCATTTTCTAGACTCCATGAACTAAAATCCTTCCAAAAATCCAAAGCATTCAAAATGATCTTACCTTCATTCTTCACCAAATGAAGGGATCTTTGGCTCAAATGGAAGCTCTTCTCTTCCTCTACCTCTTTCTCTTTTTGAACAGCTTCAATATCTCTCTTGAAGCCTAAGGAAATTAAAACCCTAGCTTGTTTTCTCTTCTTTCTCTCTTTCATTCTTTTTCATGTTTCTCTCTCTTATCTTCTTTCTCATCCATGCATTTTTCTTCTCTATAATCTTCTCATTAACGTTTTCTCCTTTATTTATAAGCAAGGCAATACTTTTTCTTCCAATTATGCCCTTAATGAGTCCAAAAAGTCCATTTTATCGTTCCTTATAGGCTTATGTTCTTTTAAACTTAAGTTTCTTGCCAAAAATACCCTTGAACATTCTGACATAACATTTCTTCTAGAAAATGTTCTCTGTTGTCTTAGGTTTCTAATGCCTTTAAAATCATTCAATTTGGCTCAGTGATTCAAAAGATATACTTCAAACATTTTTGGACTGCTCTTGTCCAAAACAATATATTATGCACAAATTCCATCTAAAATTTAAACATCTTAGAGATTAAATTAATTCCAATTTCTTTATACCAACTTTAGATCCATGTCTCTCGTTTACCGCAAATCAAAAATCATCTCATTTGGAGCTCTACAGATCCAGAAATCATCAAAATACTGAAGTATGTTTAGTAGAATAACACCAGTTCATATTATTTAAGAACATACACACTATACCTGTCCCACGTTTTTCCCTCAATCTATCTCAACTCATTTCAAATGGCTAAGATTTTTGGTGGAGAGGTATAGCAATGTCTTACGAGTCCAATGGTTCAAGAATCAGGTTATTTGAGTGTCTAGAGAAAAAGTTATGGCCAAAAGAATATTTTTGTCCTCAATCATATTGAACCTGTTTCGGGAAAACAGTCATATCTTTCTATAGAAATTTCTGATTAAGGTGTTCTTTGGATGGTTCAAAAAAGGACTTCAAGAGCTACAACTTTTATGAAGACCTAGAAGATAAATTCAATCTTCCGTGTTTTCTTCCTTCTGACTTTTTTATCTTCTTACTTTTGCTTCCTTCTCAATTTCGCTTCCTTCTTAGTTTCGCTTCCTTCTCAATTTGGCTTCCTTCTCAGTTTTGCTTCCTTCTCAGTTTTGCTTCCTTCTC
>JAOSBP010206261.1:0-12195 GCA_027563825.1 Erythroxylum mucronatum | reverse complement strand
TCGTCCGCGAGCTTCTTCATCATGATGCGCAAGGGGTTTTGTACCCCCGTCATTTGTGTTAGCTTTGTTTAGTTTTCTTTTGTAATTAAAAAAAAAAAATCTTTGAAGATAGAGGGTGACGGACCCAACTCTTGCATGTCCTAAGAAAGTTACAAGCTTTATATATGATGTGTAGAGACGAAGGTCCACTGATTCACTCATCTCTCAAAAACCTTTCATTTCTAAAGTTTGAAAAAGTTTCGATCTTTAACATGTTACCTGTATTTTCCAACGATTCTTTCTACGAGAAACGCATGAAAACAGGCACAGATCGTCGTCGTAATAAGCTATGTTATACTCTCCAACCAAAAGCAATAAAAATACCCTTGACCTGTAAAATTCCAGATTCTGATGATGCATTCGGGCTTCTAGGTAGTCGACTTTTCACTGATGAATATGACTTCGAGACCAGCAAGATACGTGGTCGTGATGATGACGAGTCATGGAAGGATTTGGTTACAAATTCCACGGCTTTCTCAGATACAATGGCGTCAACGAAGCCGTACTGAACCCACCGCCTCGTCTCCATTACACTAACGACCACTCCAAGTCTGGTGGCCAAAGCCCCGCCATGTCCTCACGAAGGACTCCAACATCGGCGTTGAAGAATTATTTTCACGAAAGAACCTGTGGAATGATGATTATGATCCGTTCTTGAGAACGTGAAGGAAGAGAAGAGAACAGGAAAATGGCATCAGTACAGTGGTGTTCGGCCACTGCCATCTTCATGCATTAGACCTAACATGGATTCCAATGACTTCCCCGACCACAACTACCATGGAAACCACCACTCCGATCCGCTCCACAAGCGAATCGACCCCTGCATATCGTTAAGGTAATTGAGTAGAGAAACGAAGTCCGATGATTACTTGATGGACTTCAACAATAATAACAAGCAACGTAGCCATGAATCAGATCCATTCTACAAGCGATAAGATTTATCTATAAGAATAATTATGTCGTATTATGTCAATAAGATTTATCTATATTAATTTACGTTTAATAATAATTTTAAAAATTTTAATATTCATAGCCTTTGAGCATCGATTAACACCCACACCCCAAGTTTTTGCAAAACCAAGCAGCTTATTGATGGCTGTTAATGAAGAGGCTTATTAGGCCCATTTGGATGGGTCTAAAATCCGATAAAGCTTCACTTCTTGCTCATTATCACTGGCTTTAGCGATGAAACTTGCGGGGCTGGTAATATGTTAGTGCTTTACAAATCTTGAAGAGGACAGAGGACAGG
Source organism: Erythroxylum mucronatum (assembly GCA_027563825.1). NCBI lineage: Eukaryota > Viridiplantae > Streptophyta > Magnoliopsida > Malpighiales > Erythroxylaceae > Erythroxylum > Erythroxylum mucronatum. Next base: position 10,907 of record JAOSBP010206261.1, on the reverse strand, counting down.
CTCTTCTTCAGTGATTTCCAACTAAAACTTCATCCCCTCCAAGAAAATGCCTAAGAACAAAGTAAAAGACTTCCGTAATTATGGCGTTGAATCACAAGAGCCGTTTGATTCATGAAAACCATATGGAACCTTGCTGCTGTTCAGGGGTCTATTCCAATATTTCATTTGGCCAAAGCTGCTTCCACCTGGAAATTTCCTCATTGTTATATAGCCTTATGATTCCTCCATAAAATCCATCCGCCTCATTCCCCTCTTCTCTATGATCTTTCCGGTCTATGGTCGTCTGTCTCCACCGCGAACCAAGACTGTACTGATGGAACTCTAACAGTATGGTATCTGTAATATCAATAGCAAAACATGATGGAAAATCCCAAATTATGACAAAGAAAACATGAGTTAGGATCCTTTCTTCTAGTATATTATCTTAAAAGGAATCTCACTATAAAAATCAACCATAACTGAACAGACGTTCCCAAAGGTTGAAATGAATGGCAAACTTGAGCACATGTTCAGTATAAGTTCCAAATCCAAAAATGGATGACATCATTCCCTACAAGCTAATTTTCTTATCCATATCACATATTCTCTTCTTATCAAATAACAAGTGGGAAAGTGTATCTTTTGGTGATGTAACGTGACCAACGGGTCATCCAATGGTGCAATTTCTGGAACACAATTGAGGCCCATTACGTTGCGAAGAAGATAGAAAATCACTGAGAACAAAGCTTATTTCTGTGCTGGTAGAAGTTAGGACATATAGACAAGGATTTGTCTGGGTGACCAAAGAAATAACCATAGCTAGAGGTCCACAAATGAAAAGTTGGAATTCAGAAAAGGACCATAAAAGCATACTGTATCATAAATTCATCGACACTTCTTACAGGAAAGAAGTTAAAGGGTTTGTTGTCTCATGAATTTGAAGCTATATTCAGTATAGTTCCTCTATCTTCCTGTTCCTAAATAACCCTCTTTCCTCTTACTCTTGATGTTTAAATAGAAGAAGAAAGTTTCTATATGTTTGAGAATCTCGACAGCTAATGCATAACTGGAATCTTTATATGCAAATCAGAAGGAGAAAAAAGAGATGAAATGACTCACCACTACTATGACACCGGCATCTGTATTCATTCCCATCACATGACTCCAGGTGACCAACAATACCATACCACCAACCTGAGATTCATATCATATTTAATCAAAAGGGGCATTATATTCTATATTCACTCCCTCCTATACTTGGATAAGGGCATCATATGCTTTTGCTTGCATTTAATATTCAAATCCAGGTAAATCACTTAGTATTAAACTGGTGTCTCACGGTCTCTGCCTGTTGCTTACAAGAAGTGTACCATGAATCATGGACATTTCAACAGACTTTAGAGTTCACCACAATTTAAAAGCTGTATCCAGCTTCTTGTTATGGCCAATGGTGCCATGATTAAGATCCAAATCAGTTTTCTTTCATCCAAATGACACTGAATCTAGTTATCAATGCAGCTGAGACAGACCTTTAAAAAAATTTAAATGGGCAACAAAAGAATAGTGTTAAGAACAAACCATAAGGGAATTCTTTATTTCTTCTCCACTGAATCTCAATGTGATCACCCGGGCGTAGATCGTTCAAGCAATCAGAGACATGTAGAGCGTATGGAGAATTATCAACAGGTGGTGCTCTAAGTCTTTCCCATGGCACATTAGTCTCTATGGTAATTGCTCTTCTTCCATGTGGAGTATACCTGCATCAGACAAATACTATAAAATTCAATCCCACTAGATTTACTTACCCATTTTGTTAATCCTTGCCTCATTCATTATTAAGGCATAAACATCTTTTTGAGGCAAGAGCTGATTCAACAATCTAGAACACCATAGTTACATTTAAGCTCTATTAACAACGAGCTATTCAAAATCATAATCCAGAAAGACAATATTTTCAATTACCTGGCTAGAAATGTGTCTGTACGAGGATCGTAGCAAAGATCGGCATCGTAACATGATAACATGAACCCAACATGCCCATTCTGCAATATATAACATGGAAGAACTTTTATTACCAGAAGAAACACAACACATCAATCTTCCCAGAAATTTGAAGTAAAGAGCTAATCGGAAATCAGTGATCCTAAAGATAAAAAATTTAGAACTTCAAGTCGTGTAAAGGTGACATATGCCGGATGATCATCACCTCTCGGTTATACACCTGAGCTGGGAACCAGAACCTGCCATTTTCAAGTATAAGGTACCAGAACATGATTGAATCAACAGGCAAAGGACTATTCTGCTTGCTATCAACATTGATCTTTGATTTAATCCAAGAAAATGGAGAAAACATAGATAGGAGCTTCATGAACCCCTTTCGGTTGTTGAGTTTACAGCTCCAAAAATCTTTTCTAGTAGCTAAATGCCATTGCCACTTCCTATAAGCAGCAGGGCCAATAACCCTACCCCATTTCCGCTTCATATGTTTTTCCCACAAGTGATCACTCATGCACCTTTCCCTCATAGAAGTACACACACACGCCATGCTACGAAGCCCCGCAGGGGATAGCCTTTCAAGAATGCAGTCCAGGGCCAGTTCTGGCAAGTCCAAAATTGACATCAATCCAGTTCCATCCTCATTTTTTTGTACATTGGCATTTGAAGTTAAAGCCATCGTCTTCAAAGAAGCCACTGAGCAGAATCTAGTGATGCAAAGACCTTTGAGAAGGGTCTTCTGTAGCAAAGATAGGTTAACCAACTCTTTCCATAAGACATATGACAACAATCTCACATCATTTGCCCACGGAGGCAATGGCTTGAGAGAAAGAAGGGACTTTAAAAGGAGGAGGAAGGTGAAAGAAGTGATGAACAAGTAAAGTAGCATTATAGATTTGTTTTTAAGAGAGGAAATATATTACGAGTCAAATTCAAGTTTGGAATAAAACAAATAAGAGATAAAGTGGAAGATCAGCCAGCCAATTATGGAAAAGCAGTGTCAGCGAAGGAAGGAGGACAAGCAAACCCAATTGTTTTCGGGAGCCATTAACCTGTGCCCAACAATATCCAACATGAAAAATTAGATGGGGTGGATATTGTTGTGAAAAGGGGGGCACAGGTGATTTGGAGCCATTGTTTTCTGCTTCTTCCCCAAATCCCACCTTGAAAAAAATTGCATAGTGGGATCGGAACGGGAGCAAATACAATTTAAATGCTAAAAACCTTCAACATTTGTGGGTATTCATTGACTAGGAGAGAAAACCCACCAAACCCAGCAGTGGGCTTCCTCAACCTTTTTGTACAAAGCTTTTACCTTTTAATGAGGTATGTCAATCAAACACTATAAAAACACACACAATCTACCACCTGACGTGATTCGCACAGACAGATTCTACCGCTATCACTCAAAAAAAGAGTAACTCTAGACTCATACACAGAGGAGGATCAGGATAGTTAAAGAATGAGAGCTTAGATGAACCCACCCCGTGGGGAGAGAGCAAGGAAAGTAGTGGGGTATAGAGAAGATATGGGTTTTCTGACACCTGGAAATCCTAAGAACAAAGCAAAAGCATGGAAGAGAAGTCTAGATACAGAGACCCATATCCTCAAATATCTTAATTTTGGTAACCAGAAATCAATAGAAAACAGTAAGACGGATCGTGGAGGAGAATAATATAGATCTGTGTTTGTTGAGAAGCAACAAGATTAGGTGCACCCACCAACCCTCAGAGATCGTATTAAAATTATACTCGGCACGAGAGATCAAATGCAGAAAAGGACAAACACGACAGATGACGATGAAGATGATCCTTGGTTACTTTTTCGCCCACCTCACCTACGTTAAGTGAATCTCCTAAATCCTCCAACCATGAACACCTCATGTTTCTCTCTCCAGCGCAAAAATGGCAAACAGCAAGTAGTGGGGGGAGATAGAGACAGAGAGCGACATGTATTAATGGCAGTAATGTGCCGGTGTTAAGCTCTGAAGTGAATTCGGAGAAAAAGGAGAAAAACAAAGTTAGGACAAGCAACATCGTACGAAAAGGAACAGAAGTGGAGTCACAACTGGTCGTTAAGGAGGTTTTGTCTTACATTCATTTTGTCTCACTCATGTCAAGCTGACGTGAGGGCCGGGTTGGACTTAGGAACAGAAGTGGAGTCATAACTGCTAGTTAAGGAGGTTCTGTCTTACATTCATTTTGGCCTTCTTTGATAATGATAGCTGATCCTAACTCTATCACTTATTTGATTCTATTCGTTATTTGTCATTCGCTAAAATTAATTGTTTACTATTATTTATGTATAAAATGGTTTACGAAAATATGACATTAAAAAAATATAAAAAGATAAATATTGAATGTTTTAGTATTTCGTTCAATATTAATTCTTATAAGAATTTAGATTTTAAATATTAAATTCTGAAATTTTAAGTTTTTATAATAATAATAATAATAAATTGTAATATATTTTTATTTAAAATATTATATTTTTAAAACATTTTTTATTAAATTACTATTTGTTTATATATGATAATTTAAGAAAATTATCATTCTTTTGATAACAAAATAACTATTACATAATTAAATAATATTAGACAAAGAAAAACATGAAAATAAAAAAAACAAAGAAACAAAATAATTGCAAGTTAGGTTTTAATACCTTATAATTTAAATTTACATTTATTCATTAATACATGATTAAGAAGTTATGCTTTAATACCTTATTAATTCACATATGTCTAAATTTTAAGTATTTTAACAATTTTAAATACGAAAATTATAATAAGTCTTGATGAATTTATTCTAAAATCAATTGAAAAATTCAATTGAAAAAACATGATATCTTTAATTGACATCATTAGTCATTACAGTATCAATTTACACAAAATTTTGATATTAAATTTATAACAACTCTCGGTATATTTAATCAAAAATTCAATTAAAAATGAGTACTAATAATGTTTTTAATTGATCATATTTTAATAGAAGTTATTTTTAAAACCTAAAATGATTAATTAGCAAAAAATATTTATTTAATTAAATAGTTATTAATGCTTTTTATTTAGTAGTAAATAATATTTATTCAATAGTTGTAATATTAAAAAATGAGAAAGATAAATGAACATAAATTTTCATAGCATTTGATAAATATAAACAAACATAAATTTTCATAACATTCCATAAATATAAATTTATAGAGAAGGACTATGATTACAGACTAGTAAAAGTATTACACAACTACTCCCTCTGTTTCAATATAAAAGTCGTTTTACACAAATACACGTTTTTTAAGAAAATCAATAAAATGTCATGTATACCCTTATTTACTCCCACAAAGTTATTCCTGTAAAATTAATTGCAATTCTGCACGTATTGTTTGACAGCTTTGAAAACTTGATTTTCGGTCAAACATAATTACTGCAGGATAGACCTAGTATAAGTTCAGACTGTTCAGTGGTCCGTAAACATTTAATGGATTTATTTTTTCTATGAGGTATGTTATTATTGATCAAGAACTATGTTACAGCGCATAAAGTCAATCACTCACTTCTGATAATTTTTCAAAAATAAACCGAGTATCCAACAATATAGGGGAGAATAACATTGTTATGTTGCAGAATTTCCAAAATTGTATATATAAGGAAACTTTCAAATCAGAACCGAAACAAGAATGTCTAATTGTGAGTGTTTCAAATCAGAACCGAGAACCAAAATTGTATATATAAGGAATCTTTCTCACTCATTTTTTATTCTTGCTTGTAGATTATGCTTGTAGAGCTTTTATATGTAAATAAATAAATGAATGTTGTTGAGAACTGAAAGGTTTTGAAGCAAATAAAAAAGAAACATAATGAAGTGCATTGAAAAGGTAATTTGTAATAATTAGCATGTGAGAGAAATTGAATATTAAATTGCCTTGGACTTGTAATCTGTATAATTAAGATGAGAGAGAAATGAAAGGTTAATTTTGGAAGTAAAATTATAAACATGTATAAAAAGTCAAGAATGACACTTATTTTGAATAATTAAAATGTGCCTAAAACGACTTTTATTATGAATCGGAGGGAGTACTTTAACAACTAGAAGCTTAGTTTTCCTCAAGTAATTCATCAACTAGATTGAAAAGTGCATAACCTCAACTTCTTACTACTTTTTTGTTAATAGGAGCCAACTCAGTGGTTGAGGAGGCTAGAGGTCTAAAGTAAGGTGGCTTTTATCCCCTTACAGTTTTACACTTTGTATTGAATTATGAATATGGATAATAGAGCATAATATCAAGCTGGAGAGAAAACCCATTTTTTGCAATAAATAAAAGTGTATGAATATCTTTAATCTTTCTTTTACTAATGATGTATTACTTGTATATGGTGCTAAAGCAAACTTAATCAAGACCTTTATGAATGCTCTAGAGGTCTTCAATAACATTTTAGGGCTTTTAGTTAATTTTTTAGTTAATGTAGCAAAGAGCCACATGATTATTTCAGCTGAAGAAACTAATTAAGCCAATTGGTTATCCTCGATCATAGGCTTTGAAGTAACTCCTTTTAAATAATTAGGCATATTAATTACCACTAAGAGGTTAAACTATAGGGATTGCCGGATAGTTTTCAATAAAATTCACAGAAAGATTAATCACTGAAGCAACATATTTCCATCATAAGCTTTTAGAATAAAACTCACCTATTCCACCCTTAAATCAAATGCATGTATATTGGAGCTCCAACCTAGTGTTCCCTAAGAACTTAATCAAAGATACAGAAACGCTATTGAAAAAAGAAACTTAAGCTTAGGAAAGACTCTAACTATGCAAGAGTTAAGCTGAATGGAGTGAAGTATATGCACTCCAAAATGGAGGAGTTTTGGGAATTATGCCAATCAAAATTATGAATGAGATGATGATGATGATGATGGTTAAAAGGATATAGAGAATTTTCAAGGATAAAGAAACTATTTCGGCTAAATGGGTTCATCCTTATTTTTTGAAAGGAGGTTGACTTTGTAAGGCGAAAATTAAAGCAAGCTACTCATGGACAATGCCATAAATTCTGAACCTAAAAGACATGCTGAGTAAGGAGACGAAAAGCATAATTGGAGATGGGAGTGAAACATGGTTTTAGTATGACAATTGGTGTGATTTGGGAGCACTCCACAAACAACCAGAGATAAACAATCTTAGGCTCATATTAGCAGACCATGCCATGGTCAAGGAGATTATCCATAGGAATGATTCTTACAACCTGAAAGGTTTCACCAGAATTATTGATAATTTACTTATCTATAGACCAAATACTAATAATGGGACCGTGATATAGTTGAGACATTATTCTAATAAATTCACTCACAATCATGCCAAGAGATATTCAACGAATCTAAGCAAGAAGCATTATGGGCAAAGTTGGTTTGCTTCAACTTACTGAAGGCATTATTTATCTTATCATACTGGAAAGAATAAAAATTTGTAATGCATCCTTTATCTCAAATATAAAATATGTAATGCATAAACAAAGAGTATTAATCATTTTTTTCTTTATGTGCCAAGTCACTCAAACACTACAGAAGAAGATATAAAACTTATGTTCCGTCAAATGCTAATGTAACGAGAGGTAATGAATAATAGATTGGTCTAGTAAACGTATTTTGCGTATGGAACTATGTTCAAAATTGCATTTAGCTACTTGATATATGCAATTTGGAAACAGAGGAATGCAATGATTTTAAGGATTTAAAGCAGAACATCCACTCACTGGCAATGAACATCATGAGATGGACTATAGAAGACATCATTGCAAGACTTCCTAATCCTTTCAACCAACATAGAAATGGAGAACAGATGGAATCTACCTCAAATGAGCATAACCGGGCCTCTTCTGTTAAATGTAAATTACCAAAATTTTTAAACTATATGGTCGGTTGCTTTGAAAAGGAGAAAAATGGACTTGGAACATTTTTTACAGTTTAGAATCTTCAACTTATAAGAATATGCTTAGACCGGAACCAGTTAAAGCGCATATACTGTCTTATTTCACAACCCAATTCAACCAAAACCAAAACAAGTATCCTCCATTACAACATTCACATCAACCCAAGCCATCGATAAGATCTTGGAAAGACCTGACTTTCATTCTTATTCCACTGAGTAAACTCAAGCTCCTAACCATCAACATGTTCTATGCACTATCTATTTTCATGCATCAACAATCTCGCCAGCTTCAGCAGCAGCAAGGACAAACTCTGCCTGCAAGTTTTGAGCTTCCGTGTATATCCCATCAATGGCATTCGGCTGTCCCAAAGCCTTCAAAGCCAAGTGTGCCGCCTTCTGCCCTGAAATCATCATCGCCCCAAAAGTTGGACCCTGCAAAAATTCAAAGTACCCAACTTTATCAGACATGGGAAAATAAGGGATTACAATCTGTCAGACTTGGCAAATAATTAAGTGATAAAGAACAACAAGATGATTCAAAACTTACCATCCTTGGGGCGCCATCGATTTCCGCGACTTCCATGCCTGTGACAATCATGCCAGGCACGATCTCCCGAGTAAGCCTAACAATTGCATCCTCTGCCGTGTTCATGTCCAGTGCTTTCATTCCTGGAACGTTATCGATCATGCCAATACTCTTCAATCTCTTCACCCCAGTAGCACCAAAAGGACCGTCATGCCCACAAGAACTAACCACTACCTTAGACTCCATAACATTAGGATCCATGCAAGATTGACTATCATGGTTCATGGACACCAAAGCCCAGTTGGTAACAACACCAGACACTCTCCCTCCTTTCACTATCAAGTCCTCAGCAGCTACAGCATTAAACAGTTTGACATTAGGCCTAGCCAAGAGCTTGCTCATGATTGTTGACGTGAACAGAGCTGCGTGCTTGATGACGACATAGCTGTCTTGCTCATCGTACTCAATACCAAGCTCATCAAGAAACCTATTAGCGGGTTTGCGAACCACCATGGCAGAGAACAGCTGACCGCCCAGCCACGCACCACCACCAGGGCTAACAGATTGTTCAATAATAGCAACACGGATGTTAGGGTTCTTGCTAAGCTCGTAAGCGCAAGAGAGACCAGCAGAGCCAGCACCAACAACGACGACGTCAGTATCGGCGTAGGTGACCATGTCTGTCATGTAACGCCTGGTCATTTCACGGGCAACAACGGATTCTCTGATGGGTTGAAAATTGAAGTTCTGAAGATCGTATGGTGCTTGTGATAGTGACATAGAGATGGTGGCAGAGTTTTGTGTAGAGGATTTTGAGGGAGTAAAACGTGCAGTGGTGATGGGTGTGCCATGGAAGGAGGATCTGTGGTCTAAGAAAGCAGATTTGGGGATTGTCGATGACAGAGAGGAGGCGAAAGTGGCGACCATGGCTGTGTTTTAGATGGCTAGGAAACGAAAGGGAAGAGTGAAAGTAGGCAGGTTTGAGAAAGACGATATGGTGTGGCGTATTTAATGATGATATACATGAAAATATCTGAAACAAAAATCTAGAATTGTCAGTGACTTGGAACTTTCCACGGGGAGAAGGTGAGAAGATAGAATATGAACGGCTCGTAAGTAGCTTACCTTTTTTGGTATCTCCAGCAAAAGATACTTTGTGCTTTATGATATTGTTTCCTTCGTTTTTTTCCTTTGTTTTTGTCCGGTACGATGATTTCTTATTTTATTCTATAAATTTCAGTTATTTATTTACGCAGGTTCTACATTTATTTATGTGAAGTCTACGTAGAACTCGCATAAATAAATGGTTGAGATTTATAAGACAAAATAAGATACCATAAAATTTGACAGAGGATCTTGTCTCTTTTATTTCCATTTCTACTCTTAAAAACTATACCTAATTATGATTTTAATTCATTCTCGTAAGCAACTACTTTTGATGCTTTAAAATTTTAGAGATTAAGAAAAGAGATTTATCATCAAAGATGACGAGTGACAAATAAATAGACAATATAGACTTTTTAGTAAACTTTAGAGTGTTCCCTTTGTACATTTTCAAAGTAATAAAAGTCATCCTTTTTAATAAACTTTTGATCTAAAGTTGATGCCCTCTCTCTAAGCCTTACTAGTAAGATCAAAGCAAAGTTTAATCAAGGGTCGTTATATATGGAGACTTTGCCAATTGGAAGGTTTGAGAATAATGTGTGCATTACCAAAGCGTCACTTGATAAATCATTGTGTTATCAAGTCTTTGGTATACTTGATTAAGTGTTGTGTATTTCATCCAAGTCAACACGGCACTAGATTATACTACCTCAGATAGTAGCATTGAGAAATTAAGTTATAATAATTATATCACCTAGATTACCCGAATTAAAAACTAACTACTTGGACAAGAATTGTGGGAGATTGTACAAGGTAGTGAGGCCACGCTACCTACAAAAGCCAAGGCATTAAAGAAATGGAAGGTAAAGCCCATCAAAATCATGTATGCTTTGTTGGTAGCAATTGAGGGCAATCTATTGGAGTGAATTACCTCTACAAAGATATCCTAGGAGGGCATGAAATCCTCTATCCCTAAATATGTGTGGGTTGGTACACATATTTAGGGATAGAGGATCTGTCCCCCCTAGGAGGCATGGGGATAATCTGACAACATTGTTCACTAGAACAATGTTACACTCCAGTGACTAAAAAATAAGCTTATGTCCATCTCACCGCAAAATATGAGAATGAGTCCTTATATTTTGACCTTATATAGATATTAATTCTTCTTATCCTTTCTTCCATGATCGGGTTTTGAGGGTCTAACTTATTAAAGTGACTTTATTATATCCAAATACTGGCTCACTCACTACAAGAAAATAACATAATCTGCGACGTTTTATCAATAAAACATCAATATAAAATCACATGGCATCATAATAATAAAACATCAATATAAAATCACGAACTTTTTGAAACCAAAATTTTCCTCATTTCATTT
>JAOSBP010206237.1:0-12198 GCA_027563825.1 Erythroxylum mucronatum | reverse complement strand
AAATTCTTTTAGAATTTATTTATGAAATATGATTGGATTTTGGCTTGTGACTCTTAAAATTTTAATTGTTCGATGTTTAACTATTGTGGGCAAGCCACCACCATGGGATGACGGGTTTCATTTTGTCTCCGAATGTTGGGCTCCGGAAACGGGGTCCAACACAAGTTATGAATGAGTTTGATCTAAATTAGACATCAAATTATAGGTTTTTCACCTTGTTTTTGTGGGCTAAATTTTTCTAAATGAATTTTACTTTGTTTGGAATTATAATTACATACATTTACTTGATTCATGCTCTCATTTACATTCGAGATGAAATTTTAATAAACAACAACACTCTCCTGTTGGGATTGACTCTCATTTCACCTTATACTAAGTTGTTAATTAATTAATGGTAGAAATAAGATATTAATTTGTATATGTTGACGATGCATATTAGGTACCCTTGGTAACTCTTCAGGAGATACATATGGTAACTTCCAAAGTATTGAAACACTTTGGAGGTTGTTAATTCCTATAAAGGTATCCTTAACTGAGAATAAGAATCTTTGACACCCTTATCTATACATCTTATTGGCTACTAACATCGAAGCAATCTTGGATGGAATGGTCCTCTTATCTCGCTCAACAGTAAACTCTACCTTACCTGGAATCTAAAACACCATTTTCTTCTCTATACAATCCAGAGTGGCATATTGACTAAACAACCAGTCCATTCCTAATATTACGTTAGAATCCATTACTGATAATACCATAAGATTTGCTACCAATATCCTACCATCAATCTACATGGAACATTAGTAGTAGATAAAATCCACCTATATGGCATCACTAAGACGTGTGGATACAAATAATGATTCTTCAATTTTATCTAGTACTACCTCTGGTCTCATGGTAAAGTTGGACGACACAAAAGAATGTTCGCGCTTAAATTTATTAGCACTTTGGCTTCTAATCTAAAGATGAGGAGAATATCAAATACAACTACATTCAGAGCCCATGCATCTTGAGAGGTAAGGGTAAGCAACTTGACCTGACCATGACTTGCATATTGAGAACTAGAGGAATGTCCTTGATTGTGACCTCCAAATTTTACCTTTCGAATGCCTCCTCTAAAACCTCATCCCTGTTGGGAACCAAACTGTGGTCCCTCTTAGGGCTGCGCCACACTAGAAGAATTATGTTGATATCCCATTGTTGCATAGTCCCTGATTAGATGCCTGTATTGTCCATATATGTAGCGACACGTAGTGGTATATAGTATGGGCCTTGGTAAATAGAGGAAGCCAAACTGCTGGTAAATAAAGGATGCCAAATTTGAACTATGACATGCGAAGCTTCGTCCATTACTGCTACTACTTACAACAAGTGGAAACCTAAATCCTCCCAAATTTCTACGATTACATCTCACCTTTCCATATACTTGAACAGCCCTCTATCGAGAGCTCCTACTCTGATTGTACCTTATTGAAAAGTTTGATTATTATTGTTATTGTTGTTGAAAACTAGAGGGTCATATTGAATGCCTCTCACTACCCTCTAATAGATAAAGCACCATATTTTATGACGATCTTTTCCAACTGTTTGGCCATATCTACCAGAGTAGAGAACTTCTTCCAATAACTCATAGTTATGTTGACAAAAGGGGGTCCTCACCTGAGTATGTATTGGTTATTCTTTCTGAGTTAATTTGTAGTAACCTCCGAGGCATATCGACTCAATCAAGTGAAGTCAGTGACATACTCATCCATCGTCCTCTCTCCTTGTATAGATTCAAGAGCACTAATCTGAGTGCCTCTAGATTTGTAAAGGAGAGTAAATAGTCCATAAACCTCTCTCTAAACTGTAACTAGGTCATTGAAACTAAATATGGAAGGATCTAGTCTTGATACCAATCCTTAGCCACTCTAGATAAAGACATCTCCACCAGACCCACTAGCTAGATATTATAATAATATAACCTTTTGCCTCGCATCTCCACTTCATCGAGAATATCAATGGCCTTCTTGTGTTGGGTCTTGTCAAACTCTAAAGGTATAATCTTAAATACGTCATTGATAGCTACATATCTGACCTCTTCTACTTTGGGGCTATAACTAGTGGTGGGGCTTGTCATTGTTATTGTTGCATCATCTTCATCTACTATATCATCATTATCGATTTTCATAATATGACAATATTAGCTTCTAGTATACAGGTGTCTCAGGAAATTCATATGACACCTTGGTCCTTCTATAGGTGCCTCTAGAGTTCTGGTCATCCTGCACCTATTATGCCTTCTAATTGAGATAACAGGGGTAGAAGCCTCATCTTGCACTGAGACCTCATCATGAGCCTCTTTATTAAGTTAGACGAGAAATCACGCATGTCTGTTCTTGTTGATAAAGAAAGCAAAGGAATGGTTGGTACCACTAATTAGAACAAATGAGTATTCTGAGTAAGGAAGTTACTTTAAAGAGGGATTAAATTATTATGTGTCTGCAGTAAAAAGTATAATGACATTCTAGACCTTAAATCTAGGAACTTTGTCATGACAAGAACGGGCACTTGAAACCCAAATGCCAAAGCCCTCATATCATATATAAACTTGACTACTAGTGATAGAAATAAATGTAAAATAAAAATAAATAACAATATAGGCATGTGTAAATACAAACATAGTAAAGTACAATAACATTAGCGCGCATCAGAAGATATTTTTCAACATACTAAATCATATCATTACAGATGCTAGAGTATAAGTACAAGTGAAAACAATTGAAAAGTATATACAAAAGTAGATATGTTGCAGTCAATGTGCCTCAGAGTCACTGTTACGAAGTTGGTGATTGTTGACTTAAAAAAAGAGTTAAGGGGAGACAAACCTCACTGAGTAAATCCATATCATCCCATAACACATAATGACATGATCACATAATATACAAATTACATTAGTATAAACAAACATATATGATGCATGATGAATCACATGCAATACACAATAAATTGTGGAGAAGGAATATCTACAGGTCGTTAGTCTCCAAGGATTAAATCCTCAAAATATTACACCTGAGCTAAGCATCACCAATAACCTAGCCATACATATATACTCATATAGTCATAAAATTATCTTAGTCCAAAGGGATTTTAGGGAGCTAAATATCACCAACAGACTAGTCCTTGTTCAATATATCCAAAGTCACAATCACATCGATATATATATATAATAAGTACTCAACCGAAAGCTAGGCATCAACCAAAATCAATTCGTATATCACAATTATCTCTTATAATCAAACCAGTGTGCACTTGGTCTTAATGCATACTCATTAGGTGCACGTCCTACATGTTTTTTTCTCCTCCATAATCGCAATCAAACACATCCATACATAATCCAAATATCAATCATGTAAGTTCATAAAATAAGCACTTAGTTATGTGAGAACCATTATAAATGCATGCAATATGCCATAAGTACCTAAAACCATATCCATATACTTAAAGATCACAGTTGTATTCACTTAGACATCGTGATAATGACTACTCATATTGCATATGTACATATACATAATTGTAGATATATATATATATATATGTATGTATATGTATATATATCATATCATATCCACATGCATAAGGATAGGTGCATCTATCCTGACATAATATGTCATCAATTATATCAATCTAGAACCATACTTAATAGAGGGTATGCATCCGATACCGGGGGATAAATATGAACTTACCTATTGATGTACTTATTAATGCAAACCTTGCGATGTGGGTTCCAGTCCTAGTAAACCTATCAAAAAGAAAAGATGAAGTAGGATATTACAGATTCACTATTGAATAATTATGAAGATGATTAAATCAAACTAGGTTTATAACATTATTTTTATATGTAAACCCTTTTCGGTACAATTTTACTCAAATAGACCATTTACCAAGCCCAACTTAATTTATCTATGACTTTAATTTTTTCTAAAATTCTTCTAGAGTTAAAAATCTACAAAAGAAAAATGTTTTTTCACATTAGGCTAGTTGTGGCAGTGGATCTCAACATCTTTTTCTCTAAAACATGACATAGGTTCTATCACACCCTTGTTATAAACCATGATTGCTATTGTTTCTCTATACACTTAGCCATACTAGTGTCCCAAATCATACTCACCTAGATAATTTTAAAAAATGTTCATTCCTTCCGAAAACTTTAAGATTGCATAATTGTATATGTCGATCACAAATAACGCGTGACTGAAATGGCTAAGTCTCTTACATTATAGGGTTAAATTTTCTTCGAAAGTATTATAAGCATGTTGTTCACTTTCATTCCACTTTATAAACAAACTTCACTTATTTTTAAAAAACAAACACACGCAAGAGAGTGGTCAATTCTTTGTGACCTGAAAATTTTTGCAAGTTACTATCAATTAGTATAAACGATAGAAGCCTGTTAAAAGTTAAATGCGAATGGAACCTGTTAAGAATTAAAATGAGAGGAGCCTACCAAAATTTTAAACGAAAGGGATCTCTTACAAACTGAAAACAACAGTAACTAAAAAGCATAAATTTAAAATTTAAGAAAGAGAAAGAATGACACAACCAATTTACATTATTCTGCTTATAACCAAAATTACATCCAGTCCCCAAGTGTCCAACTTGAGTGTTTCACTAATAAATCTTCAAATAGTAATTCTACAAGCCTCTCCAAGCTCACAAGTTCATATTTTTCAAGGTTCTTCAACCTTCCACACTAGTAATATTTAACAAGCCTCTACAAGCTCTCAATAAATAAAAGTAGGATTTGCTCAATATGAGCTTCAATGAATATTGATCTCTCTCTTAATAGAGTGCTTTTATTTTTTAAAGTTCAGAGGGTATAGATGTAACTTTTCGAGAATAATTACTAATGCTACTGATGTATTTATGAAATGCAACATCCTATTATCTGCGGGGAGGTTAGAATAGTAAATGTGAGTGATCAATAAGAGCTTGGAAATGCATTTTTCATGCTCATGCATAATGTCATACACATACACACGAAGAATAATTGTACATACGTTCATGAATAATTTCGGTTATAATTGGACTGAGTTGTGATTTTTGGAAATTTTGTGAATTTGGAATTTATTTATATTGAAAATTTTATTAATTAGTGGAATTATATATTTGTGAATTTTGGTGAATTTAGGATTTATTTTGGAAATTTATAAAGTATTATGGAAAATAGGAAAAAGAAATCAAAAGATATTTAGAGATAATTGGATTGTAAAGATGGGAGTTAAAGAGTTTAGTTCAAATAAACTTGGTTAGAGCTTAAACCATAGGAAAGTGACAAGTGTCAAGTTTCTTTTTGTACTTTTTCTAGAAGTAGGCTACTGTTCTCTAAGAGTTGAAACGTTAACTTTTGTCCAGATAACTTCTTCATAATCACCTTCTTCGAATTTCCTCCCAATACACAAAGTTTTTCATCAAACACCTTCTAAGATATTTCTGTGTTTTTCTTTTTTCCTATACCAATCCCACCTTGTAAGTTGTTTCTTTTGCTTTAAGAAAAACCAAAAGATGGCTAATGTTCACAGTGGATTACATGCTTTGCATGGAGTTTAGGCTTGAAGATAGTTGAAGCTTTTGGAGTTTTCAATAAGTAAGTAGTGAATAAATTTCTTAGAGTTGTGGATTTTTTTTTGAAATACATTGATGAAGTACTGTCATTTGCATGGAGCATGGCACTTACGTGTATATATATATATATATATTCATGAACACTGTTGATGAGATGAAAAAATTAGGTTATAGCGTTTATTTAGTTTTTGATAGATTGTTAGTGAATAGATGATGTAAAAATGATTTTAGAGATAAAAATAGCATTGAAATGGTGTATAGGGTTAGTGTAGAAGATTAAAGTTTGGAAAGGTGAAACATGCTCTGTTTCTTCACTTTGTATATTTATATAAGTGTATATGTGAGTTGATGAATCCTTTAGAGATGATCATGAAAATGTTTTTTTTTTAGTTGAAGAGTGGTTGTAAAATGATGGTCTGAGATGGGAATGAGTGATTAAATGGAAGTTGAGAGGAAACGTGGATTTTAGAGAATGAAGCCCGGAAATTTTTAGGAATGAATAGTTAAGAGGTTGAATTTTTGATCTTAAACTTCTGTGAATTTTTTGAACTGATCTAGAAAATTTGACAAAGTTGTCTTCATAAAAATTGTAGATCTTTCTTTTACCTTTCCAACGATATAAAGTACGTAATTTTTGGACATCGGAGTTGAAAGTTATGGTCCTTATAAGGGGAGATGCTTAGGAGTATAGATGTATCGTCTATAAAGACGTATCGTCTGTGATGACGTCGCATCGTCTGTGATGATGTCATATCATCTGTAGAGACGTATCGTCTGTGATGACATTACATCGTCTGTGATGACATCATATTATCTGTAGAGATGTACCATTTGTGATGACATCATATCGTCTGCGATGACCTCATATCGTCTGTGAAGATGTATCGTCTATAAAGATGTATCGTCTGTGAAGATGTATCGTCTGTAAAGATGTATCGTCTGTGATGAAATCATATCGTCTTAAGTTGACTTTCCTTTTTCTTAGGTTGACTTTGTTTCGGCTGCTCTTTGCTTCGTTTGCTTTTCAATTCATCTGCTTTTCGCTTCGTCTGCTTTGTGCTTCGTTTGCTTTTCTCAATTCGTCTCACCCTTTGTCTTAGGTTGACTTTCTACTTTGTCTTACGTTGACTAAAACATCTTCTAGACCAAAATTTTCACTCTAGACAATAGACTTTGTTCTTCAAGGTTTTCTTGAAATTTGTAGATCTTGAAGTCCTCTTTCAAACCATTCTAAGAACACCTTAATCCATTATCTCTAGAAAAAGTTATAGCTGTTGTCCCGAAACAGGTTCAATTTGATTGAGGACAAAACCTTGATTGATTCTTTCAACCATAACTTTGTTATCCAACCTCCAAATAAAGTAATTTTTGAACCGATAGATTCTTAACACATTTTTCTATCTCTCTAAAAAAAATTTGGTAGCATTCTGAATTGATTTGAAAAAGGTTGATCAAATCAAAATGTGGAATCTGTTGGAACAGTGAAATATCTTACTGAACACCCCTCAATAATTTGATTATATCTGGATCTATAGGATTCCAAATGAGATGATTTTTAATTTGGAGTAAATTAGAGATATGAACATATAAATTATCTCAAGAAGTCAAATTATGATTCAATCTCTAAGATGTTGAATTTCTTGATGGAAGTTGTGCATAGTACACTATTTGTGGACATGAACAACCTGATAATGTTTGAGGCATATCTTCCAAATTACTAAACTAAATTGAGTGATTTTGGTATCAATAGAAATATAGGATATAGAGGAACACTTTTATATAAGAGAGTATAACCAAATTACCTCATTTTCACCTTCTGATTGAATGTGAACAGTAGACCCGAATGGGGTGTCTTGGAAAAACCTGAAGTGATTCAATGATAAATGAATTGTGATTTTAATGGTTTTAGTGGGGCATAAAACTAAGTGTAAATTATACTTATATGAGTTTTGGATATGAGAATGATTTTATGATGGGAATTGATGGTAAGATACCAGGGATTGTCATGAGCATGCATTGTACATATTTCATTTCATTCACGTGCATTATTAAACACTTATGATTATACAAATTGTGATATTTGTGCATGTTGTTTGATATAGAGTAGCAACTGGAACGTCAACCTCCAGGCGTTGCCGAAACTTCCAGGCATTGCCGAAACTTCCAGACATTAGCTTTGGGAGCAACTAGTAAGTAACCTAGACGGTCTCACTTAATTACTTGTTTGCTTAGATTATGTTTTGAATGACAAAAGAATGTGTTTGATTATGGATTCTGGACAAAAGGTCCAATGATTGTGTAATGTGGATTGAGATATTGAAGTGCTACTTGAATGTGAATGTAAAGACCTATATGCTTTATAATGTGATTGATTGTGATACATGCATTCCATTCATGAATGCATAATCAGATAATGGCAGTTGTGACTAAAGTAGCCACCGATCAGAGCTTAAAGCTCAACGAATGAAAAAACCCTTAAGCTCAAACAGTGTTGAAGAGCCTAAGGCTCACTATGTAAAATGAGCCTTGTATCCTCATCGGATAAGGGACAGTTATTAATGAGCCCGGTATCCAAAATGGATACGGGACAATTCAGGTACTCAGTCACAACAAAGTAAAAATTGGAAAGTATCTCACAATCATTTCATATGCATATTGTTAAGTATGTCTGTTGGAATGAAATGCCAAATTTACCTATGCTTAAGTGAAAATATGATATTTATGTAAAGTGCAGTATGTGATTATATGTTAAGGGAAATGATGTGTTGCATGAATTGAGTGAACCACCAATGATGGTTACCTCAATGAATTTGCAAAACTCACCAAAATTGTGTTGTCTTTTTAGGACCGAGAGACGACTCTAGCTACTGAGAGGTTCTACTAGCTGTGTGGATTGTGATTGGCAAGAGAAGTCATGGCTCAAAGGTCGATCAGCTAGGATTTTTAGACAGATTAGTTAGACTTTGAATATTTTCCTCTTTCATATAGTACTTTTGTATTAGGTCTTGATGTTGTACATATAGAAAATGTCGAAAGACACAATGTAGATATTCGAGTTCTATGAAATGAAATGAGGAAAAAGTTGGTTTTAAAATATTATGTAGTTTCTTATGATGCTTTATAAATGAATTATGATATCATGCCATGTGAAGTGAATGTAGTGATCAATCGTAGCTCGCCCTTATCATAGGATATGTATCGAAATAACCTACGGAAGTCCTGGTGCGTACCCTACGGTAAGGAGGTGCTACATGAAATCTTATGTATATTAATGCAGTATTTCTTCCTTAAATAGAAATTCCATTCAACTAGTCATTACTTCTGATTTGGCTTTGATTTTCTTAAAACGTCTTTCGCACTATATTTGATAGAATCTTCAAGGATCTGGTTATTTGAATAACCCTTTGACTGTATCTTTGAAGCCACTATCAAATTATTTGAATAGATGGATCCTTTGTCCATACAAAAATGATAGGAGCTTATCCATTCTAGATTTGTCGAAACTATTAGTGAGTTTGTTAGATTGATCTCTGTAAAATAGGGAAAAAATTTTCTTTTTATTAAAGAGACAACTAAGTTATATAACCTTTTGTATATCATTATCTTTCAGGATAAATAAGATATCCAATAAATTTGAATTTTGAAACGTAACTAATTGTTTATTGATTGTTATCATCAAAATCATTAATTTAAAAGCCTTGAGCTAACAATCTCCCCCTTTTTTATGATGACAAGAAATAACAGATATATTTTCAAAAAATTCAAATAACTAAAAAATTTTCAAAAAAATTCCTATAATCTTTATATGTCCTTACATGCATAGTCATGATTAGAAAGAGCCTTTTTTCCTACCTTTAAGTAAAGAGCCCATCGTTTTGTTGAAAGATAACTTAGATACAAACATATGAATATCAAGTATCTATCACAAACAGAGTATATCACAAATTTCAAAGCATAAGACCATTTAAACAGTTAGCAAAATATATCATTTCAACAACTTTAGTATTTCAATCCACATAGACAATTTCGTCAACTTTTCAATAAATTTATCAGCAGATTTAACATTTCAAAATTATCAAAGCAATATCAAGGAAAAAATAATATCAAAACAATCAAAAAAAAATTCTTCTTCTACTCTCCCCCTTTGTCATTATCAAACAGAAGGGCAAACAATCAAGGAGAATAATCATAAACCAAGAAGAGTCAAAATAGCACAAATATGCAAGTGTAAAATCATGAACATGCATAACCAAAAAATATATTGCGGTGTTTTAGTTTTTGTTTGTGATTTAATTGGTGTTTTGTATATATTTGTTCGTAAGTGATTTCTTTTATGTTATTTTGTGATCTTTTCGTTTTTTATTTTGTGTTTAAAAAAATTCGATATGGACGGAAGCAATTTCCTTTATAATTCATATTCTCAATCCTATAACAATGTTTGGACTGATCAACCTAACTTTTCTTATGAATGGAATAATCATCAAAATTACTTCCATGATAGTTTGCAGGATGCACAACAATTCTCGTACAGACCAAAAGCTTCCTCTCACAACTCCAGTCCATCTCTGGAAGAGTTGATGTTGCAATTGCAGGAGAATACTTTACAATTCCAGAAGGATGGAGGGCAATTTCCAAAAAACACATGGTCTAATGCCTAAGAGATGGAAAGCCAACACGATTCAGTTGCATCTTTTGAAGAACTTGTTAACAGTATGGTTGCTAACAATTTGCAATTTTTACAGCATATGTAACAAGAATTGCAAGAATTTCGAAAAGAGACAAAAGCAAGCCAACAGAGGATGGAACACCTAATGCGTCAGATGGCAATAAGCCTTTATCGCCTAGAATCGTAAAGTGAAGAGGACCAGCTGTATCAACCCGAGGTGTACCAAATTGAAGTCTGTGCGGAAACTTTAAAAGTAATGAGGAGCATGAGAATTTTGAAGTCAACCCTCCACGAATTGTTTGTGTTGAAGAAGTTGAGAAGGAGCTCAACGTCGCAGAGCACATATCTTTTAGCTTGGAGGTAAGTACCGAGTCCATAATTATTTTTGAAACTAACTCTTTACCTTTACATAACAGATTGGATGAGTTAAATGATAAAGAAAAAGGTGAAGAGACATTCAAAATATCTCTTGAGTGTATGGACTCGATCAAGATTGAGAAGCTAAGTATAAGGAAGATGCTGAAGGAAGATAATGATCAACTAAGGCCCTATCCGGAACTATCTCACGTAGAGGAGCCGCATGTGATACATGAAGAACATAATTTTGTCACATGAGGAAAAGGAGTCGAGCCAACGACCCTAAACAAAGGCGTTTCTTAGGAGGCAACCCAAGGGAAGTAAATTTCTTTTCCTTTACATTTCCACATTACTTTTTATATGCATGTGTGTTTTTTAATTTGTTTGTTTTTCTTGTTTTTAAGTTTTCAATCAAAATGAGAGAAAGAATAAAACAAATTAAACAAATATTTTCTCATTTTCTATTGCTTATGGGATTATATAATCGTGATTAGAGTGTGTTTTGACTAGAGAATTTCATAGCAACTTTAGCATATACTTTTGCTCTTGTGATTGGTCGATATGCATTATCTTCGGGAGAGTAGTGACTAAAGGTAGACAAAGCCTGTGAGATTTTGAGCCATATTTGACTGACACATCTATATTAGTCTCATTACCTTTTGATAATGTGTGACCTTTATGACATGTACATCTTGATTTTGCATTAAATTTCTATTCGAGACCACATTTTATCACATGCATTAACATGGATATAATTAGGCATTCTTTGTTCTTCATAAACTACATTGGCCAAATACCCTATCCTATTGACATGAATTTTCCCTTGATAAATCCCTTTGAGCTTTAACCTTTCTTTTTTTATAAACCACTTTTTATGCTTTTGAACTTAACCAAATGTCCTACCCAAGTCATAAAGCTAGTAGAACATTTGTGACTGTTGAGTTTGTGGATGTGCAAAATTCTAAGTATGAGGGTGTATATATGTGAGAATTGGTTATAATCTTGGGATGTTATTTTATGTCTTATCATTGAAATTCTCATATTGATGTAGTTTATTTTAATTTTTACAAGGAAAAGAAAGAAAAAAGAAAAAGAAAAGAAAAAAAAGAAAAAGAAAAAAAAGAAAATGATGAAGAAGAAAAAAAAGAATGAAAAAAATTGTTTAAAATAAATGTATCAAGAACGAATTACATATGTGTTGAAAAGTTGTTTATGGTTTATGCATCTTCCTAGAGTTGTAATGGATGTGTTATTTGAGTATGTTGAATATGAAGAAAAGGTTGGCTTGGAAGATTCACTCTTGTGATTTCATTGACATAAATTGTATGAGTGATTCCTTCAGACTGATATATACTTCATGTGGTTTATATATGAGAGCTGAATGAGGTTGTGAAATATAAATGTTGCATTCATCATAGCTAACGGTACCCAGTTTTTGATGAGTGTTGCTTTTTTTTAACTAACTTTGATGACTTTCATACTACTTGACCCAAATATTGTAGGAAAATCCCGGGACGGACATCACATGTCCAGCAGCGGAAACAAAAATTTTTAGTTCCCGGGACCTTCCCGAT
>JAOSBP010206049.1:0-12218 GCA_027563825.1 Erythroxylum mucronatum | reverse complement strand
ATTGCCTTTAGGGCACAAATAAACAGTACCGACCTTGCATAAGTCGACTTATCCCATGTACAAGTCGACTTATCGGTGCTGAATGCGTGTAAGTCGACTTACACAATATACAAGTCGACTTATCACTTACATCGTTCACACTCTATTCACCTAGGCAATAGTAGTCAAGGTGAATTTGTCATTATCGATGGAAATTAACGCAGAGTTCCACAACAATTGGTATCAGAGCCAAGGTTTTTTATTAGTATGCTATATGGTTGCAGCGTGGTCTGATCTTCCACATCAGAAAAGATTTTTCCTTAGGTTATTGCCATTCCGCATTGACAACTATTGAATAGAAATTATGGCAGAGATGACAGAAATCAAAGATACGACTGCACCAACCATGTGGACAGCTTTTACCTCGTCTATTCTAACAAGGACTACAGTGACAAATGTAAGATTTGTGGTGGAGATTTTTGATGGTATGGGTCATTTCGGTATGTGGCAAAGTGAAGTTCAAGACACTCTTTTTTAGCAAGGTCTTGATATCGCCATTGAAGAAAAGAAACCAGATGATGTTAAGGAGAAAGATTGGATGACTATAAATCATTTGTCATGTGGTACAATTTGATCGTGTCTTTCCAGAGAGCAAAGTATGTTTTCTCGAAAGAAACTTCTGCATCTAAATTGTGGAACACGTTGGAAGAGAAATTCCTAAAGAAAAGCAGTCAGAATAAGCTTCATATGAAGAAGAGACTGTTTTGTTGCTCTTATATTCCAGGTACCACTATAAATGATCACATCACCAGTTTTAATCAATTAGTTACTAATTTAATGAATTCACATGTAACATTTGAAGATGAAGATCTAGCTTTGATGTTGTTGGGATCCCTTCCTGAGGAGTTTGAGTTTCTTGAAACCACTTTACTTTATGGGAAGGTTGATGTGTCTCTTAGCGAAGTTATAGCTGCTTTATACGGTCATGAATTTAGAAGGAAGACAAAGGAAGAACGTACAAGTGGAGCAACAGAAGCTTTGGTAGTCAGAGGCCGTTCGCATAGCCAGATTAAAGGAAAGAAAGTGAGATCAAAGTCGAGGCTCAAATTGAGTAAAGATGAGTGTGCCTTTTGTCAGGAAAAAGGGCAATGGAAAAAGGATTATCCAAAGCTGAAGAATAAAAACAACCTTGATAAGGGAAAGGCTGTTGCAAATTCAAATATTGCTGAGTTTGAAGATGAAGACTCAAATCTTTCATTGGCTGTTACATCCTCAGTAAGCCCTTCTAGTCCATGGCTGCTTGATTCAGGCTGTAGCCATCATATGTGTCCCAATCGGGATTGGTTATCTGATTTTAGAGAGTTAGAAGCTGGAGTTGTTTATACAACAAAGGACAATCCCCGCACAACAAATGGGATTGGTTCAATTTGCTTAAGGAATCATGATGTCAGATACGTGCCAAGTTTGACGAAGAATCTCATTTCTGTGGGAGTCCTAGAATCAAAGGGATACATTATAAATCCAGCAAATGGAGTAATGAAAGTCATCTCTAGTGCACTTGTGGTAATGAAAGGAATTTGAAGAAATAATAACTTGTATTATTACCAGGGTAATGCAGTTATTGGAACAACAACAGTAGCTTTTAATGATGATCATAAGCTAGAAGTAGTTAGGTTGTGGCATATGTGATTAAGACATGCAGGTGAAAAATCCTTGAAGATATTAGTAAATAAAGAATTGTTGAAAGGAGCTCAGGCCTGCAAATTAGACTTTTGTGAACATTATGTCAAAGGGAAGCAAATAAGAGTGAAACTCAGCATTACAATCTATGATACGAAGGGTATTTTGGATTATGTTCACTCTGATGTGTGGGGACCTTCTAAAACAGCTTCTTTGGGAGGAAAACACTATTATGTGACCTTCGTTATTGATTTTTCCCAAAGAGTATTGGTGTATACTATAAAGACTAAGGATGAAGTGCTGAGAGTTTTCCTTAAATGGAAGAAGATGGTGGAAACTCAAACAGGCAGAAGGATCAAACATCTTCGTACAGATAATTGTGGGGAGTACAAGAGTGATTAATTTTTAAAAGTCTACGAAGATTACAGTATTTTCAGACACTTCATAATCAAGAATACACCATAACAAAATGGGGTGGCAGAACGTATGAACTGAACATTGCTGGAGAAAGTTCGGTGTATGTTGTCTAATGCTAGGTTGGCCAGAGAATTTTGGGCTGAGGTTGTTACATACACTAGTCATCTCATCAATCGCCTTCCATCAACTACTATTGGTGGTAAAACACCATTAGAAAAATGGTTTGGAAAACCTGTTATAGATTATGATTCCTTACATGTGTTTGGTTCCACTGCATATTATCATGTTAAGGAGTCAAAGTTGGATCCAAGTGCAAAGAAAGCAATTTTCATGGGGATCACCTCTGGTGTGAAAGGATATCGTCTTTGGTGCCTAGAGTTAAAGAAAATAATTTTCAACAAGGATGTTACCTTTGACAAATCTACCATGTTAAGAAAGGTGATAATTGAAAATGTTAAGCAGTCTGATGGTACTCCAAAACAGGTGGAGTTTGAAGGAAGAATTGTTACCCCAGCAAATGATGAAGCAGATGTAGAAACTCCTATGATAGATGAGGAGCCGGATGAAGAAGATGTTCCAACCCAAGAACCTCTATAGCAATAACTACCAATTGCATTAAGAAAGCCAAAAAGGAATATTCAAGTACCTGCTCGTTATGTTAATATGGTGGCTTATGCATCTCCAATTGAAATTGATGACATTCCTACCACTTATAAGGAAACAGTCCAAAGTTCAAAAGAAGATAAGTGGAGGATAGCCATGAATAAAGAAATACATTCCCTTTATAAGAATCAGACGTGGAAGCTAGCTAGTCTCCCAAAGGGAAAGAAGGCAATTGGATGCAAATGGGTATATGCAAAGAAAGTTGGATTTCCTAATAAGGATGATGTTCGCTAAAAAACAAGGATGGTGCCTAAAGGCTATGCTTAGACGGAGGGAATTGATTATAATGAAGTTTTATTTCCAGTTGTAAAACATTCCTCCATCCAAATTTTGTTGGCTTTGGTAGCACAGTTTGACATGGAACTAGTTCAATTGGATGTAAAAACTGTGTTTTTATATGGAGACTTAGAAAAGGAAATATATGACTCAGCCTGAAGGTTTTAAAGTTTCTAGAAAAGAGAATATGGTGTGCAAGCTTGAAAAATCTTGGTACGGATTGAAGCAATCTCTAAAGTTATGGTACAAGCGATTTGGCAAGTTTATGATGGAGCAAAAGTACATAAGAAGCAAATATGATCATTGTGTGTATTTTCGCAAGCTACAAGATGGAACCTACATTTATCTTCTCTTATATGTTGATGATATGTTGATAGCTTCAAAGAATCAAAGAGAAATTGAGAGATTGAAGATTAATTTGAATCAGGAGTTTGAAATGAAGGATCTTGGTGAAGCCAAGAAAATTCTCGGCATGAAGATAAGTAGAGACAGAAGGTTCGGGAGACTATGTTTGACTCAAAAGCGATATTTGAAAAGGGTACTACAACGTTTTGTCATAAATGAGAAGTCAAAACCTGTTAGTACTCCGCTCGCTCCTCATATAAAGCTCAGAGCCTCCTTATCTCCAAAGAAAAATGCAGAACGAGAGTACATGGCTAAAGTACCATATGCAAATGTGGTTGGTAGCTCGATGTGTACTATGGTGTATACAAGGTCCGACATTTCACAGGCAGTTGGGATTGTGAGTAGGTATATGAATGATCTTAGAAAGGAACATTGGAAAGTTGTGAAATGGATTCTACGGTACATTCTGAACACCATTACCGTATATGTTGGTTTGGTATTTCAGCGGGATAAGCAAGACGATCAATATGTAGTTGGATATTGCGATTTCGACTATGCCGGTGATTTAGATAAATGTCAATCAACTACTGGCTATGTGTTTACTCTTACAAAGGCATCAGTCAGTTGGAGGTCTACCTTACAGTCAACAATTGCTTTGTCGATTATAGAGGCAGAGAATATGGCAATTACAGAGGCTGTGAAGGAGGCAATTTGGCTTCAAGGATTGCTTGATGAATTGGGAACTGGACATAAACATGTCAAAGTACATTGTTATAGTCAAAGTGACATTCATTTAGCAAAGAACCAAGTTTATCATGCAAGGACGAAGCACGTTGATGTCCGTTCGAGAGGTTCTGGAAGAAGGTGGAGTAGTAATCCAGAAGATTAAAACCACTGAGAATCCTGCTAATATGTTGAAAAAAGTGGTGACTGCAATCAAGTTCCAACATTATTTAGACTTGATCAATATTGTTAAAAATTGAAGATGGGCACTGTAAAGCACATTTGAAGATACTACTAAAGATGAGTTTTGTGAGAGATTTGAAAATGCGAAATATGTCAAGGTGGAGAATTGTTAATTTATGACATATTCTTTATCCCATATTGAAGAATTACAAGGTAAATGGAGTTTTATTAAATTATAAAGGGAAGACTCCTTCACCTATCTTAAGTATCCCATTTTGTAGTATTTCCAGAAATAGTAAAATACAAATTTAGTAGTGTCTGAGGAAGTAGACATAATTGGCTTAACCTCGTTAAATTCTGGTGTTCTTCATTTATCTATTTAATGGCTATTGTTGGGTATAGTTGTAGTGAATTATTGTGCTATTAAATTACATGTTTAGGAAAATTCTATCTAAGAGATTGGTATTTAAGCAGATTCGTCTACGACCCTCCAATCTTTCTGGGAATTTACCTAGTATGATTTTTCAGTAAAATCGTTCACCTCTATTCACCTAGGCAATAGTAGTCAAGGTGAATTTGTCACTATCGATGAAAATTAACCCGGAGTTCCACAAAACCTTCGTATGTACAGAACGTGTCAAGTTTATAGTAGGATGCAGTACTACAATAGTACTACTTTTATTCTTCTTCTTCTAAATCCTCTCTCTTTCCTTACCTCTGTCTGGAAATTCATAACAAAAATCCTCCATTGCTACAAGTTAAACATACTTGTACGTTGTCCGCGTGGCATCACCGCCTCCATAGAAGGTTGCATAAGTACTAATCTAGCCTCCACTCCCATATGCATTTAGTACAAGATAAATATAAGATTGCTTTTTTAAAAAAAATTATTTTCGCTGCGTAAAACCCACCCCCAACATCTCAAGAAAAGCATTTTACCACGATATTCGAAAGTAGAAAATATAATGGGTAGAAGCAAATGGGTATCAAAGAAGAAGAAGAAGAAGAAAAAGGTTTTATGTTTTAAAATTTAATATAATAACTAATAATTAATCATATAACGTGGTAAATACACAAATTTGACGTGGCTATCACATTAGTGACTTTAATAAAAACCTTCACGTAAGCCTATTTTAATTTTATAATAAATTACAAATTTAAATATTATTTTTTAAAATTTAGAATAATATTATAAAATAGAAATAAATTGAAGATTTTTTTATAATTTACCAAAAAATTATGAGTGCCATTATCTTATTATAAAAAAGAAACCGTGTGATCCTTGCTTGGCTTCAATCAATAAGCTATCAAATAAATGATTTGTTTATTTTTAGATTTAAATAAAATATTCTATTTTTAATTATTTAAATTTAAATATTTTAAAAGTACTTGTTGTGGTCTCCCCGTAGTTTTGTTGGTATGTCTGCATATCAATGGCGTAGTTATTGATAAAACTCCAAAGTAGTTGCTTTCTCTCTCTCTCACTAGATTCTCTCGTTTCTCTTGCACTTCTTTTTTAGTTGCCCTGGTTTTTCTCGTTGGTTAATAGCTTCGGGCATTAACCAGATTCTCTTATGGAGCCCCTTGATCAAGAGGGACAGCTCCTCAAGAGGGTACGCACCCGAAAATGCGAGGAGGACCCCAGTCCGCAAGCTCCGAAGTAGTATAGTACTGTTGTGCTGGGTCCAACTATAGCTGCGTGTCCTGGTAGTGTATGGGTTGAAGGCGAAGTCATCACCCCTGAAGAAGGAGACATCCAAGTCTCGGAGGAGCAAGGGGGAGGCATCACCCTATCTTCCAACTTCAAGGAAAAACTGGACTCGCAGTGGGCAAATGCTGTGGTCGTCAAGTTGCTCGGCTAGAGGATTGGCTTTCGTCTCCTAAGTTCGAGGTTGGTGTCTCTGTGGCATC
Organism: Erythroxylum mucronatum; assembly: GCA_027563825.1. Taxonomy (NCBI): domain Eukaryota; kingdom Viridiplantae; phylum Streptophyta; class Magnoliopsida; order Malpighiales; family Erythroxylaceae; genus Erythroxylum; species Erythroxylum mucronatum. The sequence goes on along the minus strand of JAOSBP010206049.1, from coordinate 6,041 downwards.
CAACAGGACAGATGACGGTCGTGAACCTAGAGTATGCCTATTTTCTTGTGTGTTTTTTATAAGAAGAAGATTACCTCAAAGCCTTAACCCAAGGGCCATGGGTTATATACGGCCATGTCCTTTCAGTGCAGCGTTGGTTGCCCACTTTCCGGCCCTCCCATGGATTGGCAAAGCGTGCGGTTGTATGGGTTAGACTTTCGGATTTGTCTATCACGCGATACCACCCTCATATTCTAACAGCAATGGGCGACTTAATTAGAAAGACAGTTTGAATTGATGAAGCTACGCTACTGAAATCACGGGGCAAATATGCGAGGTTGGTGGTGGATATCGACCTCGAATCACCGCTGCACCACAGTATCCAGCTGGATGGCGAGACGCTGCTGCTCGCGTACGAAGGTTTGCCCCATCTATGTTTTTCTTGTGGTAGGATAGGACATGTACGTGTTGGTGTCCCCAGCGCTCCCATGCTCCATCGAAAACTCGACTAGACGTTGGCGTACTGCTAGAGACAACGACCACCGACCCAGCTCCGTGCGGGACTTCATCGACTACAGCTCCGAAGGGTTATGGAGAATGGATTCTAGCTCAAAGGCGGCCTCCCAGACACTTACTGCAACGGGTAGCTTCGGATGGATGTGACAAGGCGGGTCAGCCTACAGGGGGCTCGAGGTTTGGACTGCTAGCAGAGCAAGTTGCACAGGATCACCAGGAGAAAGGCTCTCATATATGGCCCGCCCATTTATCTCCTTTTGGGCTTGGACAAACCCAAAGTGTCTCTACAGGCTTGGGCAAAGGCTCAATGTTACAACAAGGAGTAGTTTTTAAAGCCCTTGGGCCCAAAGTAAAAGCCAAAAAGACCACCCGAGGCCCACAAGCAGCTTCTACTCGGATTATCCGGGGTGAAAGTTCCCAAGTCATGGCCCACCTAGTGTCAGGCCTGCCTACTGTCACCCAAATCCAACTACAACCTTCCCTTAAGGAAAACCATGTAGCCATCGAGCTCTCCTCCCACACGAAAATGGTGTCTGACAACTAGATATTTGAGGAGCGAAATATGGGCCTAGAGGAAACCCTCCAGAGTATGGGGGAGTTAAGGCCCAGGAGGTGTGTTTTCTCCACACAGGTTAAGCCCTAATCTCTACGGAGACTCCTAATATAGGACCTGAGTCGAGTACACAGGAGGACCGGCTTCAACTGCGAGATGACGAGGAACAGGTGTTGACGGCTCAGGTCGTGGGACATACACTTGGTCCCACAGGAGGTACTGTTTAGGCCACCTTCTCTAGTTAACCTTGGTTAGATTTATGTCGATTTTAATAAGGAATTGTTAAGGGGCCAAGGGAACTCAGTTCCTTTCCATCCTGCTTAATTATTTGCATACTTATCAACCAGGTATCCTAGTTTTGCTAGAGACGCGCATTAGTGGTCCTAGGGCTAATGCAATTGTACGCTCTTTGAACTATACTTTCTCTTTTAGAGTAGAAGCTCTAGGTTTTTCGAGTGGCATCTGGCTCTTATGGAATAACAAATTTGATATCTTTGTGGAGATTGCTCATCGTCAATTCGTCCATACCACTATCAAGTTTGTGTCTGGCTCGTTTGATTTCACAGATGTGTATGCTAGCCCGCAGCGAGCCTCCCAGTCTCTGCTTTAGCCACTCTTAGCTTGGGTAGGACGTAATACTCGTAGACCCTGGATAGTGGGTGGTGATTTTAATGCAAAATAGGCCCACTCGGATAAAATTGGCGATGCCAGCTCTGCAAGAGTATTTAGTAAGCCTTTTCAAGATTGGGTCCACGGGAGTGGCTTGCATGACCTGGGTTTTATTGGGTTGAAATTTACGTGGCATCGAGGTTTGATTAAAGCCAGACTTGACCGAGTGTTTAGATCTTCAGATTGGATTTAAGCGTTTCCTCACACGGTCAACCACCACCTACCCTTCATGGGGTCTGATCATCGACCCATGCTCATTCACATCCAAAGGCTGATCCCTCGAATTTGAGAGGTACAACTTTTCCTTTTCATAATGCTTGGCTCACACATCCGGGCTTTGATGTAGTGGTAGCTGAGCACTGACTTCCGCATGCAGCCACTATGTGCTAATCGCTATCCAATTTCTCCTCTCACCTTACACGATGGAATAAAGAAAATTTTGGTTATATTTTCCACAAGAAAAGACGCCTGCTCGTACATTTAGATGGTATCCAATGAAGAATGACTGATACAAACTCGGATTCCCTATTAATGTTGGAAGATAAGCTGAGTGAGGACTTGTGCCAGGTCCTATGTGAGGAAGAACTTTTTTAGCATCAGCGTGCTCGCTGTGAATGGATCTCGAAAGGGGATCGTAATACTAAATACTATCACACGCTAACTTAGGCTCAGAGGAATAAATTGAAGATCGAGTGGCTCCTGGATTAGAATGGCGTACAAATCTCAAATCTCGACCATCTCGGCCAACTTGCTAGGCAATTTTTTGTCCAACTCTATACTATTGAACCAGGCTCCCCTCACATTTTTCCGGCAGATGCCGTTTTCCCTTCGATTTCAGATGATGGGCTGCGTCCGCTTAACCTACCCATACACAGCATCAAAGTCAAGCATGCAGTTTTTAATCTGAACCCCAACAAAGCCCCAAGGGTGGATGGCTTTAACGCTCTCTTTTTTTCCAAAAACAATGGGGACAGGTTGGGTCCACTATAGTGGCGTATATCCAGGAGCTTTTTAGCTTAGAGTGCTGGGACGAGGACCTTAATCAAACCATCCTTGTTCTAATCCCAAAAACTCCCTCCCTGACCATTATGGCTCATTTCTGACCAATTGGCCTCTGCTTCACAAGATCCTTTCCAAAATTGTTGTGAATTGCCTCAAACCTCTGATGGACCAGCTAGTGGTGGAGACTCAATGCAGCTTTATTCCTGGTCGTCATATCATGGACAATATTATTATTGCTCAGGAGGTCATCCATACGATACGCAAGAAAAAAGGGAAAATAGGTTACCTCGCAATTAAGGTAGACCTCAAGAAAACTTATGACCGACTTCGATGAGACAATCCACAGCACTTTGCAGGACTTTGGTTTGCCCGAGCAGCTCCTCAAAGTTATCATGAAGTGTGTGACTACTGTCTCCATGCAAATAGCTTGGCAAGGCACGTGGACCATTCCCTTTACACCATCTCGTGGTATTTGTCAAGGCGATCCCCCTCTTGCCTTACCTCTTTGTCCTGTGTATGGAAAGACTTGGCCACCTTATTGCCCAAACAGTAGGTGACGGGCATTGGAAACCGATCAGAATGAGCAATACTGGGCCTCCCATCTCCCACCTTTTCTTTGCGGATGATTTGATCCTTTTTGCTGAAGCTACGGAGTCACAAACTTAATTAATTGCTCACACACTGGACGTGTTTTGCAAAGCTTTAGGCCAAAAAGTTAATCTCGACAAAACTAGGATCTACTTCTCTAAGAATGTTCCTCCTGCTACTGCGCGCAGCCTCAGTCAAATCTTACACATTCCCTATAAACACAATCTTGGCAAGTACTTAGGTGTTCCGCTGCTCCATGAGCGTACCACTAGGTGCACATACCAACATATTTTGGATACTGCTCAGAAGAAACTTGCGGGCTGGAAGGCCAAGGCCTTATCCTTAGCAGGCAAAGTTACCTTAGCTCAATCTATTCTCGCCGCTCTACCCATTTATATCATACAAACAGTGCACCTCCCGAGACAACTCTACGATAATTTAGAGCGTATCATGCGCTCATTTATATAGGGAGCTGCTACTGAGCCCAGGCGTATGCATCTGGTTAAATGGGATGAAGTGTGTAAGCCCAAACAAGAAGGGGGTCTAGGCCTAAAACGTATCTTAGCTTCTAATGATGCTCAGTTAGCAAAACTTGGATGGGACTCGATCAACCAGCCCTCCACCTTATGAGTCAGGCTGCTAAAAAATAAATATCGGCTAAATTTGGACCCTATTCCTCTCAATATCGAACAGACAGCGGCTTTCGCTACCTGGCGAGGCATAGCAGCTACTTGGCCTATTGTTCGCTAAGGGTTTCAGTAGGAATTGGGTACCGAGAGAAACATTTTATTCTGGTTGGATAAATGGTTGCCTGAATGGGGACCATTAGTTTCAACGGTGAGTTCTCTAATCCCAGAAAGTGCCCTTTATGCCAAAGTGTTTGATTATACGACTGACAAGGGCACTTGGCAGTAGGCTCTGTTTCAACAATACCTCCCCTCCATTGTCTACCTTGATATTACAGCCACTCATCCAAATACGACGAGCCCAGCAGACGACGTCTTCACTTGGGGGCCTACTACTCATGGGAGATTTACAACGGCGTCTGCTTATGATCTTATTGTAACATCCCATTACCCTTGATGAGACTTGAATTATGTATTATGAGAAATTATTGAGAAATTAAAAAGTTCAATTCATGCTTATGCTAAATATGATATGCACATTTTTGCACATTAATATGATTGTACATGTATTCATGACATTTTCTAGGTATAATTGAGTTATTAATGCGATTAAAATGTGTTTTGGCAATTTTGATATTTTTAGGATATTTTGGTATTTTTGGTGAAATTTTGAAAAAATATTGATTTATTGGCCAATTATGGTGTGACATGTGGCATCCTATAATTAGGACAAATGGCTTGTATGTATGGTGACACGTGGACTGCTAATGGTGACAAATGTATGACATGCAAATAACCCACGTATTTTATGTTTTGAAAGGAAAACAATAGGAAGAGTTACTGTAGTTTTTTAGCATCTGAAAATTTTCTGCATGGTTTGTTCATCATCGATCATTGAGTTGCTCTTGTGGTTGTCGGTGAGTTATTCGTATTGCTGGAGATAAAAGCTGAAACAAGTAAGTAACATGATGACATTTTATGGTGTAGGAATATACATGCATGCATGGACTTGGAAAGTTTGGTTTCGGTATTAAATAGATTAGATGATTAATTTGAGAGATAAGAATTGTTTAAAATGGTGTTGAATGGACTCTAGTTTGGAAGATGTATACACTCTGTCATGGTTTAGAGGAAACCGAAAATAGGTTGTTGTCACTGTACATGCATGCATCGTTGTTTTTAGTGCCTGACTATAAGCTTGATTTTTGAGTTGTGTTTTGAATGAGTTAAAGGATTGGTTGCAAGTTATTGGAGTTAATTGATGTGAGATTAAGTTTCGGAAAAATTACAGTAGAGTGAGAAAGTGAAAAATCTGGAAAGTAGGGAAGACGAGTCTTCGTAAACGTTCGCCGCGAATAAATCTTTTTAGTTCTCCGTGGTAAACTCCACGGCGATCTTTGCAAAAATTCCCGAGAAAATCTGGTTTCTAGAGTGTTCGCTGTGGCCATCTTTTTGTTCTCACTGCAGCCATCTTTTTTGTTCTCGCCGCAGCCATGTCTCTTGTTTTACAGCTCGAACATACTTTAGTATTTTGACTATAACTTTCTCTGTAGTTATCCAAATTAGGTGATTTTTGATTTAGCGTAAACTAGAGACATAGAGATACAACTTTTGTGAAGGAATGGAGTTTTAATTCTGTCTTTAAGATTTTCAATTTTTGGTTGGAATTTGAGGTAGGAATTCTGCTGAAACTTAAGAATAGTCTAAAATATTTTGAGTATATATTTTTGTATACTGAACCAAATTGAATGATTTTAGTGTTATTAGAAAGTTAAGACATTGGAGAACAACTTTACAGAAGGAAGTTTTGTCAAATTGTGTCATTTACCTTATCATATTTAGTGTGGAAAGTTGACTCGTTTGTGTATTAGAGGAAAAATCTTAAGTGGTCAATGAAGTTATGAAATTATTTGACATTGTTTTGTTTCGGTCCAATTGTAAATATACATGGTATTAATGAGGCCTTTGATATCTGAATGATTTGTTGATAAGAATCACATTAGAGTACCCCAGAATTTTCATTGAACATGTATTGTGCATACATTCTATACATTGATGTGCATAAAAGAACACTTGTACATTTGTGCAAAAATGTGATATTTGCAAAT
>JAOSBP010205967.1:0-12222 GCA_027563825.1 Erythroxylum mucronatum | reverse complement strand
CCAATCTTCCAATTTATCATAAACTTTCTAACTTTTCCTCCCACATTTAATCATCCTCTTCTCAAGGGGTGGGGTTTATGTTAGGTTCTTTAGGTGAACTAAAGGAGGGAAAAGCAAGGTAGAAGGAGGTAGGAAAGATGAACAAAAATTACCAAAGTAACAAGGAGGAAGGAAGCTACGAATCTGATGGTGGAGAGGGAATGAAAACAACATTCATTTGGCTTCTAAATTGTAAGGTGTCGTGAGTATATCAAAATCATTAAATGATTTAAGAGTGTCATGACACATGTCATGACATTTGCCACTTAATGAAAAGAAAGAGTCAAATTAATAAATTTTTTTGTAAAAGAGTCCTAATAGAATTTAATCTTTAATCCATACAATTCAAATAGCTCTAATTACAATCCCAAAATCATTTACCTCAATTTTTAGTGCCATTGGACAGTAATTTCCAGTACCGGAAACCAATCAGTCCGCCACTTGGCGATTTTTCCGGTCTCGAAAATTTCCAGAAAAATTCCTAAATTTTCCCAAAAATATAAAAACACATAGCAATCCACTCTAATTAAATTTTCAAGCACAAAAAACCACATTTTCCACAACAAAATCACGTTTAGGCACATATACCGGGAAATGTCATAAATGCATGTACAGTCATTTTCATGTGCAAATTTCTCTATTCACGTGTAAGGGTATGCATGAATATTTCAAAACAATCCTAAACACTCTCAGCCATTTCTAAATTACTATCCTACCCTTCCCATCGGGGTGGGATGTTACACTTGTGACCCTTGGCCCATGGCATAGGTAAAAGCCTAAGCAAAAGCTTGCAAGAACTGAGGATCCACAGTAGGCATAGGAGGAGGCAATGGTGACATCTCATGTTGGACACTAGGTGCCTCTGAATCAAGAGTAGGATGTGACCCGGCATCTTGCGGGACATAAGATTCATCTGTGCTCCCTTGGTGAGAGCTAGATCGAGTCACAGCTCTTCGAGTTCTCTTTCGAGGCGGCATAATCACTTCTTTAATCTAAAACATTCAAAACCTTTAGTTCATGTTTCATGTAAAACAACTTCAAATCATGTAAAACAATTCAAATAACTTAAAACAATTCCAAATCTTGTAAAACAATTCAAAACAATGTAAGTTATTCACTTTAAAACAATGCATGTGCATGCCATGTCTTAACTACCCACTTCATGTCTAGGACACTCTTATACCTAGTTGCTGACTTGGACCTAAACAAACTTGAACCTAAACCTGAACACAAACTTAGATTCTTAAACCTAGTCGCGCTGATACCATAAGTGTTGGACACTCCGCCCTCGTGAGTAACGAGCCCGATGTCCTAAGTGACATCTGAACGCGTATCCCACAATGATGACGTGCCCCCACCAGGACAAACATTAAAACTATACAATGTTCCTATTTTTGAACCGAATTTGGGAAAAGCCCAAACTTGAATTTCAATTCTACTTATTCAAAAAGTATGAGGCTCTATGTCTCTAGTTTATTTAGAGACCAGAAATATCACAATTGGAGATCCCATAACAAAGTTATGGCTACTACCTTGTAGGGTTATTTCAACGAACCCTTAGTAGCTAAAAAATTTATTATAGAGGGATAGAAAAACACATTAGGAATCTATCGCTCCAAGAATCACTTCATTTAGAGGTCAGATGATGAAGCTATGGCCAAAAGAATCAAGTATATCCAAATCGTTAATCATATTGCCCCTGTCTTGGGGAAATTAGCATAATTGTCCTTAAAGATAGTAGATTAGGATAATCTTAGGATGCCTTGATAGAAGACTTCGAGATCTACAACTTTCATGTAGATATCAAAGATAGATTCTATTGTCTGAAGGGTCAAATATAGAGCAAACGATAGCAAAAAGGCAGACAAAGCAAAAGCAGACGAATCAAAAAGGCAAACGAAACAAGAAGATAACGAATGTGGAAAGCAAACGAATGCGGAAGGCAGATGAATACGGAAGGCAGACAAATGTAAGAAGCAAACGAATGCGGACGCAGACAATAGCATGAGGCAGACGAATGCAAGAAGCAGATGAATGTGGAAAACAGACGAATGCGGAAGGCAGACGAAGCAGAAGGTAGACAAATGCAAGAAGCAGACGAATGCGAACGTAGATGATAGCATGAGGCAGACAAATGTAAGAAGCAGACGAATGCGGACGCAAACGATAGCATGAGGCAGACGAATGTAAGAAGCAGACGAATGCGGACGCAGATGATAGCAAGAGGCAGACGAAGCAAAGTCAACTTACGACGATGCAACGCATAAGACAAATACGGTCAACTTAAAATGAAGCAAAGTCAACTTAAGAAGATGCAACGCTTAAGACGAATATAGTCAACTTAAGACGAAGCAAAGTCAACTTAAGACGAAGCAACGCTTAAGACGAATATGGTCAGCTTAAGACGAAGCAAAGTCAACTTAAGATGATGCAACGCTTAAGACGAATACGGTCAACTTAGGACGAAGCAAAGTCAACTTAAGACGATGCAACGCTTAAGACGAATACGATCAACTTAAGACAAAGTAAAGTCAATTAAAGATGATGCAACGCTTAAGACGAAGCGCCATTATAGACGATACAACTTTACAGATGATGCATCTCTGCAGACGATGCATCCTTACAGACGATATAGCGTCATCACAGGCGATATGATGTCATCATAGACGATTCATCTGATATATACTTACAGACTATATGACGTCATTACAGAAGATATGACATCATCGCAGACGATATCACTTGATACTCCTAAGCAATTCCCTTTCTAGGGACCCTAACTTTTGAACATCTGGGTCGAAAGTTTCCTACTATATACCATTGGAAAGCTAAGAGAAAGACCAATAACTTTCCAGAAGGCACATTTGCCTATTTCTACCCAGATTAATCCGGATCTTTCCCTGGAGTTTGAACACTAACCTTTGCCTTATGCAAACTAAACGATGAAATGTATTAACTTGAAAGAGAATTATGAGCCAAAAGCAAATCTTATTCCATTGACATAAAAAGGTAAGAGTTCTTACAAAGCTTTAGAGGGCATTTTAAGCTACAATTACCTCAAGGTCTCAAAATCACCTAAATACAAAAATTAGATAAATCATGAGTTGCTCATAATGCAACTAACGCCTTGCTTTACAAAATTTACTTCAAATACAAAATATTTCAAAAGTGGAGTGATGCCTTGGCTATTGACTACTCGATCTCTTGCTCATCATCTGCTTATGGGGAGGAAAATGGGAGTGAGCTTAAAGCCTGTGGGTAATAATTTTATAACTAGTAACAAGCAAAACCATTTAGAAAGTCATTTTCATGCCGAAATTCATGTTTATGCAAAATTAGTATGCATCATTTATATCAGCTTATTTTGAACATATAGCATATCAAAACGTCATAAGCACATAAGCATAACAAAATGGTCTGGGTAAGTCCATAAACATGACGTACTACACATTTTCACATAATAGTCCCGTATAGCCGTAAACTTGAGGGAGTCCACGAAGGATCTCCGCGCCACTAGCAGGCAGGCTAGAGAAGCCTATAATTTGATTAACGTGCACGTGACGATTCTTGAGGGACTACCACAAACCCACATGATACATATTTCATGAACTTGTAAGCTTGTTGGCTAAAATGTCACTTCTTTGAAAACATGCTTTTCATGTACTTGCTATATCTTGAAAACCCTTTCCGAAAATATGATTTCATGAACATGTATCTTTTCAAATAATCATTTTCAAAAGCTTTTCATCAATCATGAACACAATTTATGCAGCAATCATATAACACCATCTTACAACATTTTAAAAGAAATAAATGCACATGAATAAGGTAGTTAAAAAAATCATTTCTTGAAAGAATCTTTAATGGCTCATTACTTAATTGTAAAAGTGAAACCCACCTTGAAATTTCTTGCTTAATAACTTGGCTTAAGGATGTCTTTCCTCTTGCTCCTCTTGTCTTTCTTGATTCCCTTTTCAACATTGATATAATTCCCAAATTAATAGGAATTCCAAATGAGAACCCAATATATATATATAATTGATCTTAGAACCAAAACCCATGCATTTTCTAATCTCTTTGAACCAAAACCCTTCCAAAATCTAAAGCATTAAAAATGCTCTTACCTTAAATCTTCACCACATGAAGAAATGTTTGGTTCAAAAGAATGCTCTTGTCTTTCTCTATCTTTTTCCTTTCTTGCTCAACCTCAAAATCTCACTAGAAAGCTTAGGAAAAGAAACCCTAGCTCAACTCTCTTCTTTTCTCTCCAACCACCAAAACTCACTTCCTCTTTCTTTCTTATCTTCTTTTCGTGCTCTCTCTCTTCTTTCGTTCCTCACTAACATTTTTGTCTTCTAAAATGTAAGACAACAATTCCATCTTCCCAATTTGCCCTTCCTTATAAGCTTATGCCTTACTAAACTTAAGTGATCTTCCAAAACTACCCTCGAATATTCTTATTACCTTAGCATTTTAATTTCATAACCCCATAATTCATTTTAAATCATGTTTAAAAAAAATAAAAATTCAGGGGCCAACAAAACCGATTCCAAATATCTCTGTGGCTTTATTCGCTACAATATACACAGTAATTATAACCAAGGTAGACTCATAAGATGACAATTTGAGTTGAATCAATATCAGTTCCAAGTGCAATATATCAAATCTTTTGATAATTTTCTTGCAGATATACTAACCAGAGAATAGAAACAGTTATAGACAAACTAGAAGTAGCGCTTGCACAAAAATAATTAGACCTCATAAATCAACAACAGTTTCTTGGAACCATCACCCGTGATATAAACTAGCTAAAAACCACTATTCAAGTATTGAGATAAAATACCCACAAAGACCAACCTCAGGATGAACCCATTGTTTTTATCTACCACTTCAAAATCTACCTCATCCCTTCTTACACCTATAACTCCAACACAAATTACCCAGGTTCAAACACCACCAACTCCTCAAAAAACAAGTTGATCAAGCTGAAGATAAAACCTATTTCATTTTCAGTGGACCTAGAGCAGGACTTTTTGATGCATGGCACAAAGCAGCCGTTCATATAACAGGACATCCAGGTATTTTACATAAAAGTTTTAAAACCAAGGTAGAAGCTGAAAAAGCTCTTGCTGATTTTTATCAACAAAAGCCAAATTTGAGACCCAATTATAAACAAGTATTGGAACAACCTCCTCCTCCTTTATCAAAATGCAAACATTGGGAAAACCAGTTAATGTGGACCGAATCAATTCTATACCTACCAAAACTCTTCAGATTGAAGCACGTAAATTATTAAAGCTTTTGACTAAATTGGTAGTTTATAGGTTGAAACCATTAGTAAATGAAATCCCTTATAGTTGATTCGAAAGTTTGATTCAGCATTGATGCGGGCAGCTTGGATAAATACACCTTCAATGCATTGGAGATTAAATGATTTAGGGCATTTATAGTTAGAGTTTTTAATGTAATATAATGTAAATAAAATTTTCTTCTTGTTGAGCTGTGGAGGGACAATGTTTACATTTGTACTCAGGATATATATGTAGTTGGTAGTAGATGCCATACTTCCATTGTGCATTGAGTCCATCAAAGATACCTTTCCATTGTAGCAAATAGTTGAATGAATTTATATCTAGAGCACAAATGTAAACACTGTCCCTTTACAGCTCAACAAAAAGAAAATGAGTCAATTGAAGCAATAATTGAAGATAATTGAGAAAAGGATTGATAGAGACAGCATGTAGGCCCCCTGTCGACCATCAGCAGAGGAATTTACTTTTACTATGTAAATTATTAGCTTTCTCGTCTTTTAATGTAAAATTATTAGTATTTAGCTTTTTGTTGATTCGAAAGCAAAACTGGTGAAGATTGTGGCAAACAATCGTATGTCGTATAGGAAGGAGTTTCCGAAAGCTTCCCATCTCCATTTTACATAACATTAACAGAACAAAACAGCTTCACAAAAATTGCATGGAAACAACAAGGAGAAGAAACAAACCAAGCCATCAGATAGCTGGTCCCAATTACCATCCTAAACGGCATCAGCTAAATTTTAGCACCAAAGACATTTAAACTCTTAACAATTCATCCTAAACATAAACAATGACTAAATTTCACAAAATTTTGCATCCGAGCAAATTACAGAAAACAAGGACATACATTCCTTAACCACCAAAGCCTTATCTACAGAAGTAGAATCGCAAGCAATTATCAAATGTTGGTGCGTAGCAGAACATGGGTAGAATAAACAAAGTTGTTTAATTTGCGGTCAGAGATACAAAGAAATACTAACGTTAATGCAAGGGACTGAACCTCATTTACTGATAACAATAGTGCGGCTCTTCCCTGCTCCAGCTTTGATAATTTTATGCCAACTGATCAAACAACAACCATAAAATATTGATCAAACAACAACCAGAAAATGAGGTACAATCAGTCACCAGGCACTTTGATGTTAGATTAACCCACTTGAAAGTATAAATCTTTAATCACACAAGAAGCTATAAGAACTCAAAGTTATTGTTTAGAAACACTTAACTTCAGAAAAGATACGAAGCAACAGTCCTCAGTCCGTCCATTGGAGGGAATAAAAAAACATTTCTTTGCCAGGTAAAGTAACTCATATATGATGAAGTAGAAAAGAAAATCAATCGCCTCTACCATCTGGCTTGGAAAGTTTAGAAAAAACCATACACCGCACGCTGAAGTGCAGCTCCTTAACCCAGTTTCCCAGGATCACATGTATGTCCAATTCATACTCTATAAAATTATTATAATCTACAACAACAAAAAGATATTCTAAAAAGCACATAATTTATTTAACTTCTCTTTAAAAATAAAAACCTAGATATACATGTGAATGAAAAACCATGGAGTTTACAATCAAGAGATTAGAGATGACATTCACACTGAGCCCGAAATCAATGAGCTCGAAATCAATGTTGTGTTAAGGGTAAACATTACAATCATGAATGTCAGGCACTAAATTATATATGGGAGCTTCTATATTGCATGTGAAACTAACCTAAGAAAAAACCATATAAGCATACATGTGATTCAGAGTGGATCATCTCTTACGCTAATATACAGAACGATTATGCTTTAGCTAAATCTTTATAGGAACAACAGTAAGAAGAATAAACAATAGATAAAATATAGGTCAAAGAAAAGGAGGATGCCTCTTTCCAAGAATAGAAAGCAGAAGAGCGAATAAAGGATTTTAAGGAAGAAAAAGAGGAGGAGCTAATCACGGAAACTATAGATGAATTGTTAGTAGTCACCTTAAGTATGAATAGTTCCATGTCCTATAAGACAAAATTTTTTAGTCAACTGAAGATTTAGGGAGTTTGATTATTCCCTATTTTATTATCAATTTGTTTATAAGTCGATTGGACTTACTAAGTTGATACATTATGTCTTTATTACTATCTTACAACATATTGCTTATTCAAAGGCTAATAAACCGCTATGTAGAGAACTAGGTGGAAACAAGCCATTAATTATACACCCAAATTAATTATAAACATGTAAGGTACGTGTTGAGATGAAGACATTAAACAAATGTTGTTTGGGGTGCAACCTAAGAATTAGGATGTGTTTCATTTTTATTTTATTTTGTTTCCATTTTACAGGTTAGTACAGGATTTAATTAAGTTTTAATATTTTATGTTATGATTAAAAAAAATCCTAAGTTGATTTTGCATATTTATCATGCTTATGGTATGCATGTTAAAGTTTTGTAACTTTAAGTGATCAATTTTTATGTTTTCTCAACTATTTTTTATGGTATACATGGTCACAAAGACCTATACAACCTATAGATAAGACCATGTACATCATAAATCCTTTAACAATTTTTGACACATGTTGACAAAGAGGTACATGCGCATTACACACTCCTATATAGACTTACACAATTAGATGCACGACCATGCAGATGAATGTGTAAGTTTGTGAAAACTTACATGCTCGTATTTTTTGAATTTTTATAAGTTTGTGACTTACATCGTTGGATACATAAGCTTGTAACTGACTTTGTACGTCTACAAAAGATGTTTGAAAAAAATCCTTTTCTCTTCATTTTCTCTCATTTTGTTCTCCCTCTTTGCTACCCACTTTCACATTCTCTCAACTTCCCACCTAATTTAGTGTTTTTCTACTCAAATTCTAACACCCAGGAAAGTTGTTTCATTGATTTTACTTGTTTTACGATTGAATTTTTAGGTATTTCCTACAATTTTTAGGGATTTTCACCCAAAAATAGATTAATCAAGGTAACAACCACATAAGCTTAGGTCATGTTATCCCTAATGATTCGACACTATTAGTAGCCACAAATGAATTAAAAACATAACAATTACGTACGGTATTTAAGATTTTAACAATGGGCTTACACAAAAACAATCTAATAGAGCATTAAGATCATTCTTATATAATACCCAATTAAATAAGTGCATGATAACATAACCAATCCCTAAGAGAGAACGAACACAATACACAAGGGATGGATGCCTAAAGCACGTCTTTGACTTTGATTTAACCTTGAAACTGGAATGGGGAAGCTTAGCCTTCCATGGGTCTCAAAAGAGTGGGTGCTCTGCCCCTCATTTTCTCCCCAAAACCGATCCATCCTTCATTTGCTGTCAAAATGTTCTATTTATATGAAAAGTTAGGTTTTTGGGCATATACGTAGTTTGATACATGTCCGTGTATTAAACAGTATAAGTCATAAAAATGTGAAATTTGTGAAGATACATGGTTGGATACACTTCTGTGTATATAATTGTGTAAGTCCAAATACAACAGTGTGTCTCCTAGGTTTTGCTGACTTCTTGTTCTTCTTATGATAATCTTTTTTAATTCTCACCCTAATCCATATCCTTCTTGTGCCACAAGGAGAATTGAGTTTTAACCTCAAAATGTTAGCTCAATGAAGGTGCTTTTAACTCATTTTAGCTCTTTTGCTTCCAAGTTGTATTTAAAACCAAATATGAACTAAAATGAGTGTCTTAAGCACTTCACAATAATAATCACTAAATGATATGAAGTGAATATATAAATAATTAAACACACATCAATCTCTAATATTAAGTTGTCGTAATATGTCATTTACAAAATATAGAATAATCTATCAAGTTATTTAGGATTCTACATTAATTAGGGCCTATTGGGAGTTTCTTAAAGTGGTATAATTTGAATACCAAACTTGATATATGGGTTAAAATAGGAATCTCCGAAAGGAAACCTATGATTAGAAAAGGAAATTTATGTTTCTATCCAAAGAAAGATGATAAGAATAGCTTCTAGACCTACTTAGAGATACCTCAATCTCAAGTTCAATTAGCAATATAAGAATAATTTCTTTTGTTTGATTAAGTTAGACCTTATTTGAGCATGGTAAGTCGAGACATTATTGAAGATTTATTATTAAAGGTTGAAATTTTAAATAAACAAATTTGTAGGCTCTGTTAACCTTATAAATGTTATAAACCTGCTAAATTCTTCCATTAAGAAGTTTGACAGACCTGAAGGAAATCAAGATCAAGATAAGTACAAAGCTTTTAAAGGTTACAAAGGAAAAGATAAGTCCAAAGCTTCCAAGATGTCCTAGACATAGAGTTTACTTTCTTTATATCTTTACTCCTAAGCGTGACAAAGGAAAAGGTTTATTATTAGATGAACATACACCTTTAATCAAATCTGTCTTTATAATGAATAAATTTAATGATTAGATGATCTCTGTAAGTCTATTATCATATGCTATCATTCATTTATATGCTCTTATGACATTTTAGATCCAACGTTTAAATGGATTTTCATAGATTTTGGATCATATCTTGAGTTCTATTTTTCTATGAGATAGTGAATTTGATGTTTTGCAAGACTGATATAGAGAATATTTGGAGTGAATTTCTTTTTAAAAATTTAGTCTAGCAATATCAGACTTCATGATTCTTTCATTTTTTAACAAGTCTAGCATTTTACAACTTCATGAGTTATATCTTAAGACTTTATGATTTTTTTCGTTTTGCATATTTTGCAAGTTTAATAGTTTGAGAATTTATGAGTCTATTATTTGGAATTTCACATATCTAATGTTCTAATACTTTATGATTCAATTATTTGGCTTTTTACAAGTCTGTTGTTTGGTATTTTGCAAGTGTGACATTTCAAGACTTTATAAATCTATGTTTTGCAATTCTAACATTTTGAAACTTTATGAATTTATCATTTAGAACTTTACAAGTCCAACATTTTGAGACTTTATAAGTCTATAATTTTTTGACATTTAAAAAATCTATAAGTTTGTTATTTGGAGTTTCGAAAGTTTAAATTTTTTAGAGTCTATGAATTTATCTTTTTATGCATACAAGTTTGACATTTTGAGACTCTAAAAATCCATCATTTTGCATTTTGCATATTTGATGTTTCAAACTCTTGAATACGTCTATCTTTTTTGATACAATGTATGTGTGAACTTGAAATGGAACTTCACTGATATTTGTAAGTTAAGGTTAGTAAGGGCCTAAAAACGTAGTGGAAAATAAAACAGAACCTTAAAAATCAGATCTACTCATGCATATAGATAAAGAAAACAAGAACATGAAATGTGAGATTTTTACATACCTTTTCAACAATCTCCTTCATTATTTAATCTTTTCTGCGTTGAGTTGCTATAAATCACAACGATCAACGTAGATTGTCTCTAATGAAAGTCCACACAAAGATAGAATGATGAAACCTCACTAAAAGATGGCTAGAATTTTTTCTTTATACTAGAAAAGACAAGAACTCTTGTGAGAGTTAGAGAGAAAAAGAGTGTGTGTGTGTAACAAAGAACCTTTCTTTCCCTTGTATCTTACGTAAGATGCACGAAAAGCATCTTTATTTTTTGCACCATTTGGCCTTCCATAACTCCCATCAGTAATGGAGAGTTATGGGAAGTTAATGATCATGAATAACATGCATTAATGGAAGTTACGGGAAGTTAATGACCTTGAATATCATGTATTAATGGAAGTTTAGGAAGTTAACTGCCAAATTGGCAAACAACATTTGTTTCTAATCCATTCCATGCAACGTTTTTTACCACGATCACATTGCGATACAATCCCGAAACACTCTGTTGGGTCCCATTTTTGGAACCCAACTCTCTTGCTTATTCATTCGTTTGTTGGATCCCGCTTGATTCCAGAGTCCAACGCTTGCTCTGATAATCATGAAACGAGAGCGTGCATATTACCCTGAAGGGGTTTTTTTTCATTGAACCCTTATAAGACATTATCTATTCATCTTCTTGCTCATAGCATCCCAAAATTTTACTCACAATCTGTTCAATGGTGTACCCATACTAACCAATCACCATGCTTGAACTCATTTCACCTACTTGCGAACAGAATTTGGAAATCTTCAAATCATAATTTCAATCTGACATCTTCAAAGAAATCATAGCTCTAGGCCTCTAGGTTGTTTTGAAGCAAAAATTACCTCAATCGGAGTTCTATAGCTCAAGATATCATCAAAATACCAAAATGTGCTCATACACCATTCATGCTCTCTCTCTTAACCAACCTCTCACTTACTTTAATTCAAACTTCCTCAATTCAACTCCCAATGATGCCAAATTTTCAGGAGAGATAGCTACATGTCTTAGGAATGCATTGCTTCAAGAATCACTTCAATTGGAGGTCGGATGAGGTAGTTATGATCAAAAGAATTCAATATATTCAAACCCTAAATCGATTTTAACCTATCTTGGCGCGATTGCCATACCTTTCACCACAAATGTCGGATTGATTTTGTTTTTGAACCATTGGAATGTAGACTTCGAGAGCTAAAACTTTCATGAAGACCACAAAACCTGATTCTACCTCCAAGAGGGTCAATTATTGCAATCTTTCCCGTGTATATATGTTAAACGGACATGCATGTCCGTTTAACGGACATGCATCGGGCAAGCTGCACCATTTCACCCGAGAACGTCCATGTTCGTTTAACGGACATAGAATGCTCAAGGGGTGTTTTTACACCCTAGAAGGTCCGTTAAACGGACCTGGGGGCTTCGGGAAGCCCTCCAAACCCTCTTTCATGCTTCCTACAACCATCATAACATCATAAACACTTATAAACTTCTCAAATTCACTTCTTCTAATGCAAAAACACTTCTAAAACATTCAAACACCA
>JAOSBP010205812.1:0-12233 GCA_027563825.1 Erythroxylum mucronatum | reverse complement strand
GCAAGTCCACAATTCATGGCAACTACATAATTCCATTTAATGGTCTTATGTAGGCAAATTCGTGAGGAGTCCTAAAAAGGAACATCCTGGCCCAAGTCGGGCAGCCGGGCGAAGGCTTTTCTGGGTCATCGTGCACGAGACATTTCTTGGGTGGACTTAACCTAACCCACATAACATATAATCATGATTCTTGAAACATGATTGCCCAAATGGCAATAATCTTGGAAATCTTGTTTTGCATAAACCATGCAATTTGTCATAAATCATTTCATGAATATGATGCCTACCATATGCAATGCATCATCATTTCTCAATTCATCCAATTTCACATAGCAACTAAATTCACATAATAGTGCATCATGTCATCAATCGAATTCACATAGGAATTCTCAATTCATTCAAACAATAATGCATCATTGGTATCAATTTCTCAAAGCATTTGAAAACTATGAATTTGAAATCATTTAATCTTTTTTATTTAGAAAACATATTAATGGCCCATTATTCAACTATAAACATAAAACCTACCTTAAAACTCTTGCAATCCACTTGTTCCACATGCTTTCTCATCTTGCTCTTCTTGAATTCACCAACACTATTCACAAAGTCCCCAAATCAACATAGATATCCAAATTGGAAAACCTAAACAACCTCAAACATGAAATTGATGATACAAACACTAAACCCATCTATTTCCTAACCTCTTTGAACCAAGAACTCACTAAAAATCCAAACTTAAACAAAACCCTTACCTTGAATCTTTACCCAAATATGGGGTTTCTTGGCTTAAAAGGTAGCTTGGACCTTCCTCTACATTTTTCCCTTCTTGAGCCCCACGAAATTCCTTCTTGAAAGCCTTGAAAAGTGGAACCCTAGATCTTCTTTCTTCTTCTTTCTCTTCTCTCCACGCCACCTTCTCTCTCTTTCTCCCTCTCATTTTCGTAACCCTCTCTTTCCAATTGCAAGGCCACTTCTTTTTCCTCTTCCTTTTATATAACAACTTAATTTACTTAAGCCTAAGGCCTAAAGCCCAAATCCATTTTATTTGTAAACAACTTAAGCCCATTTGATCTTTTCTTCCTCTTCTTTTAATGCCCCACTACACTAACTTATACACCAACTTAAGTCCAAGGCCCAATAGCCCATTAGACTCTTAATGCCAAGCCTCTTCCATTATTAACTTAAGCCCAAGCTCTTCCTAATGAGCCCAATCCACTTCTAACACATTAATTCAATTAATCCATACTATATGGTCTTAGTCAAATTAACATGTTAATTAATCATATTAACATGCTAATTAATTCCATAAAATACTTGATTAATCCAATTAGATCATGCCACTTAATTTCATGACACCTACCTTAGGCATTTATCACTTAACTTTCTAATTCAATTTAATTCATGCTAACCTATACCATCTAACTTAATTAATACTACATGTTAATTCATTCCATCATTTAATCCATAACAGACATGAGTTGGGCAAAACATACTAAATCTTCTTCCAAGCCTTAAATCTTCAAGTCATCATTTAATTCAACTTCTAATATTTTTCATGAAAATCCATCTGATACCTAAACCATATTTTCCATTTCAATTTAAATTTCATAAATTCTTCTTTCTTTATACATGAGTAGTCATGAGCAATGCCTCAAGTAATCAAAAAGGTTCGGGGCCCAATAGCTTTCGTCTGCTTTTTCTTCTAAGCTTTCGTCTGCTTTTTCTTCTAAGCTTTCATGTGCTTTTTCTTCTAAGCTTTCGTCTGCTTTTTCTTCTAAGCTTTCATCTGCTTTTTCTTCTAAGCTTTCTACACAGCTTCCGTCTGTTTTTTGCTCTAACCTTCCGTCTGCTTTTTGCTCTAAGCTTCCGTCTGCTTTTTCTTCTAAGCTTTCATGTGCTTTTTCTTCTAAGCTTTCGTCTGCTTTTTATTCTAAGCTTTCATCTTCTTTTTATTCTAAGCTTTCTACATAGCTTCCGTCTGTTTTTTGCTCTAAGCTTCCGTCAGCTTTTTTCTCGAAGCTTCCGTCTGCTTTTTCTTCTAAGCTTTTGTCTGCTTTTGGCTCTAAGCTTCCGTATGCTTTTTCTTCTAAGCTTTCGTCTGCTTTTTGTTTGTCCGTCTTCTTTTCATTTTTCCTCTTTTTATTTGTCATCAAAATTATTAAACACGTAAAGTCAATTTTGACTTAACAATATGCAGTGCCCATGAGACTCACTTTCCATTTGTTATTTTTTTTTGACCGAGTGTCTAAACTGTCCCATGTAGGGCTCATTAGTAACTATCTCTTATAGGGCTCATTAAACCTTGAGCTTGAGGTTCTGAATCACTTTCGAGCTCGAAGCTGATTTTCACTCGTTAAGCTTTAAGCTCTGATCGTTGGCTACTCTGATCACAACTACCATTATATTTCATGCATTCATGATATAGAATACATCACTCACATTTGCATAGTCCCATTCAATCATTTCTCATATCATCGGATGTTAGTCCGGCGTTTAACATTAGAGCTAAGAAATTACCCTTTCATTCATATGCAAATGTACATCTAGAACAAGTTTAACAATCACATTATATACACTTAGTTCATCCGATTCACATTCAAGTAACATTTCAATACCCCATTCAAAATTTACATCATTGGACCTTCTGTCCGGACCAGTATAAACAATCACATTCATGTAACCAGTCAATAGTCAATCAATTAAAAAATCCAAGTAGAACAAACAATAAAATGAGACCATCTCGATCTACTCACAGTACGCTCCAGATTATCATTGGTTTCCAATTTATGGGAACGCCTGAATGCGGACGTTTATCCTGCACATCCAATTTATGTAATTTGCACATTACACACACATTAATCACTTTGCACAGGAATTCATTTTTGCACAATTATGGAATGTGTACAAAGCATGTTCATGACAATCCCTGGTATTTTTCCTTCAAATTCATCACATAATCATTCTCATATCAAAACCCATCTAAGTATAACTTATACTTAGGTTTAAGCCTCAATAAAATCATTAAAATCTCCATTCCTTTCTCTTTGACTCACTTTCAGAATTTTCCAAAACGCACTTTCGGGTCTACCATTCACATTTAATGAGAAAGTGAAACTGATGTAATTTGGTCATACTCTCTTCTAGAAAAGTGTTCCCCTATATCTTATAAATCCATTGACACCAAAATCACTCAATTTGGTTCAGCAGATAGGACGATATGCCTTAAACAATTTTGGACTGTTCTTAGGGCAAAGCAATGTGCGATACCCAAATTCTATTTAGAAATTGAACATCTTAAAAACTGAATCAAAATACCACTTCTACATATGATTTGTATCCCTATTTCTCTAGTTTATTTTAAAAGAAAAACCATCCCATTTGGAATCCTATAGGTCCAAATATAATCAAAAAAGTGAAGTATGCTCAGTAAAACGAATCCCATTTACATAGTTCCAATAGACTTCCACACTTTCATTTGATCAATCTCTTTCAATTTAACACAAATTAATACCAATTTTGATGGAGATATAGGCAAGTGTGTATGAATCTATCACTTTAAGAACCAAGTCATTTGGAGGTCTAGAGAAGGAGTTATGCTCAAAAGAAGCAACCATGCTCATAACTTTACTCCAATTGAACATACTTTGGTGAAAACGCCATATCTCTCACTATAGATGCCAGATTAACTTCATTTTTAGAGGGTTGGAAACAAGACATCTAGGTCTAGATTGTTCATGAAGACCAAAAATTCCAATTCTGTCGTTAAGGTCAAAACACACGGACCGTGTGAAATCACATGGTCAGGCCGTGTGACCTACAGTTGAAAATGTGTCCCTACGCCTGGAATTACATGGCTCGTGTGAATTCACACGGGCAGATCGTGTGACTTATGGACAACACAAAATTTTCACCCTCTAAGACCCCTCCAAAGGGTTTTAAACCCATTCCAACCTTCCATACACTCTTAACCATCCCAAATTCACTTATTCTTAAGCCATTATCACTTCATACCCATTTAAACATAAATCAAAATGCATTCACTTCCAAATCCTAACTCATTTCAACTATGTCTCAATGGATAACTCCCTCGATTATACCCAATTTCAACATAACATCTTCCATGCATATCTCTTCTTAACCACTTGATCATAAACACTACAATATAATGCTTTACACCACACACAATACAAGCACAACATAACACTCATCCATGACTTTTGTTGCACTCAAACTCCTCAATTCAAGCCAAAATTTGGAAGTCTTAAAGACAAAATTAGATAGCAATGCCTCACAAGAAATGTAGCCAAACACTTCTATTTTAACCCAAACTAAAATTCATCTCAATTGCTCAACTATAGAAAGAGTTATGGCCAATACATTGAAGCATACTCAAATAAAATTTCCAGATTTTCAAACTTTCAAAACTTTACATTTCACTCAACTTATACCTTCTTATACCTAGATCATTTCTTTTCCATTACATTCCTCATCATTCTCTACCTAATTCAACTCAATAAACCACTCACAAACAATTCATAATCCATAATTTAGCATTAACCAAAAACAGAGCATATGTAAATATCCATTCATAAGCAATTTCTACACTCATCCAATCACCCCTTTGAATCCATTCAATCTCTAAACCTCTCTATACCCTTACATGCATTATCACTCATCCTACACATACAAGAACAACATATGAACCTAATTTATCATCATTCATGACACAAACCTAAACCTTGCAATATCAAAACATCACAAGCTCAAGTTAATCATCATTTTAGCTTTAATTAACCACACCCATGACATTTAAAGCAAAACTTGCTTGGTCTAGCTTCAATTTCTCCAATTTCTTGAAGAAAAACACAAACCCCTAACTCTCCGTACAACCCACATTCATCATCTCCAAAAGAGGTAAAGCTAGGTTTTTCTTATGGCAAATTGAAGAAACAACAAGATGGGAATATAAATTGAAAGATGGAGCAAGCTTCAAAGTAGGTGAATCAACAACTCATGAAGGAGATGAAGAGAAGAAGAAGAAGCCACGAAATTAAGAGGAAGCAAAGTATAAAATGAAGACAAAACAATATTGGTGGTCTTTTAAGTGACAAAAACGTGAATGAGGGTGTGTGGTGAGTGGTAGTGACACTTGTCACTGCCACTTGTCACCTTCTTATGGTCCCATGTGGACTTATTTTAAAAACTAGTCTATTTGTCTCCAATTTTTACTCCAATTGACTCTCAATTTTCAATAACATTTCTCACTAAATTCTAAGGTCCTTTATCGAAATTTTCATTGCCCTTGGATAGTAATTTTAACTACCAGTTCACAGTTGTCTTGCCACTCGGCATTTTTCCTAGTCCAAAAATTATCCCGAATTTTTTCAAAAAATTTCCTAAAATTCTAAAGCAACAAATTCACTCTCCAAATTAATTTTCAATACCAAATTCACAATCCTCATAACAATTACATTTGTTAACAATTATACCCGGACTGTCGATGAATGCATGTACAATTTGTTATGTGCAAAACTTTACTATTCATGTGCATATGCACCTTATGTAATGCATGAGCATGAAATGTGTTATCCCAATCTCTCTGATTGATCTCACATGTACCAAATTTCTAGGGTTCTAACCCTTTGTATGGAACCGGGATATTACAGTGAGCCATCGATGATGGCCTCTCATTGAGTTCGCAAAACTCACCCAAACTTTGCAAATATTTTCAAGATCAGAAGAATATCCCGTTAGGCAAACGGACGTATCCCTACAGCATACAAGTAAGGGATAGAGGTCAGGATCAGTTCGTGTCTGCAATTTTGTTTTCCTATTTTTGTATAAATTTGTATATTCTGAAACTATTGTATAAATGATTTATGTTGTAATGTAAAGACATTATGAGTAAAGTGTTTTGCATTTGTAATGGGCCCTAAATGGATTGAAATTATGTTGATTGTATTGTTATGATTGAAAATGTTTTTGAATGAAAGTTGGCCCCATCTAAATTGTTAATTTTCGCAAACAAGCTTGTATGTTTGTTATTTAAAAAAACAATTTATACTGATTTTTGACTGACTAAGTACTCTAGCATGCCACCCTTGCGGGGCTCGAACTCAGATATCACTCATAGATATCAGGTATGTGTCTTAATGATATCACTTATAGATATCCTTAAGGACTTGAATTCTGACAAATGCTAAAGTTTCTTCAATTATACAAAATAAGGATTGGTGCTATAATTTCAAAGGTTCCTTATTATTAACAAATTATTTACCTCAATTATCTCATTTACACAAGGAAGACAATACCATCTGGCTAGCTAACAACAATTGTGTTTTCGCAAATGCATCATTTTATAAATTTTACAGAAATTGATTGGAGCATGCACCATATTATGAGCTAATATGGAGTTAAACCATGAATGCTAAAGCATCCTTAATCAGTTGGCTAGTTTTAAAAAACAGGATTATAACAAAGGATTGATGGGTTAGAACTTATGACCCTATATGTGTTTTATGCAAAAAAGAGGATGAGGATATAAATCACATTTTCTTTCAACGCAGGTACTCAAAGGACATTTGGAGCAGGGTATTGAATTTATTGATGGAGCATTATCAATCATATGAGTGGAATAAGGTCCTAACACGGGCCATAAAAAGGCTAAAGACCTCAAGAAAAATATAATTCTCTTCAAAACTTCTTTTATATCTATAATTTATTTAATATAGAGAGATATAAATAGCATAATCTACAGAGGAGTGGCTCATAAAAAAATCATCTAGTGGATTACACTCTTAAGTAGATCAGAGAAATCATGTTAGCAACAAATGCACAAAACAATCTCATATAACGCATAAAAATCAGATGGAATCTTTGAAACATAGCTCCCAAACATACTATATTGAACAACAGTTTTGCTTTTGTAAAATCTCTTTCATTGTAATGTTATAATAGCTTTGCTAGTGTTAATAAAATTCCTTGATTCATCTATAGAAAAAAACCTAGTGATAGGTCAACATAAATAATCTAGATTAGGGTTAAACCTAATGGAGAAATTCACGAATTGGAGTAGTTGTTAATAGTCTTGAAATTGATATTAACATACGATAGGAATTTTCATGGTCCAATGATCGATAATTGAACTACATGATGAAAGCTTAACACTTAAAATATCTTAAGGGGATTCATTACGTAGGCACTAGTTATTTAATATTGAATTAGTCTTTATGTTAAATTTTTTTTAATTCATTATTGTGTTGAGCTTTAGTTTAGTTTAGTTTTAAGTTAAATAATCTTCTTATTTGTTGGTTTGATAATAGAACGAGGCCATTACTAGTAATTCTCGTTAGATCAACTGTAGTGCTAGCTATAGATAACTACATCATGTACTTGCAATTTAAAATAATAAAATCTACACAATCAAATTTTGGTGTCATTATGGGGGATTAGAATTTAGGAAAACCTTAATTTTATTTATCTATCCATTATTACTTGCTTTATTTCTTTTTACTTTTTTGTTTTATTTGTTTACTTATTTTATTCACTCTTTAGTTTTACTACTTCTACAGGTTTTGGGGTTAGTTTATAAGCCTATAGAATTCATCACATCTAGTCAACAAAGATCTAGATATTGAGAGGAAAAATTATCAAAACCTCTGTAGAACCTTACTTAGAAAGTTTATGTTAGATTGACAAAAAGAAGATCTAAAAGGTTATATTGATACTGAAGAATCTGAAACTATAACAAACCAACCAAAGACCATATTCAATTACAGTAAATCTGACTTAACGGGAGCAGATTCTAGCATCGTGAGACCAACTGTTGATGCCAACAATTTTAAGATTAAACAAAGTATTATTCAAATGTTATAATAGCCTGTCTAGTTTGATGGGTTACGAGATGAGGTCCCCAACGTAAATATCACCATCATTTTAAAGATTTATGCTACTTTAAAGATCAATGGTGCCAATGTTAATGTAATTAGATTGAGATTATTCCCATTTTCACTGAGGGGTAGAGCAAAGCAAGGGTTAAACTCTTTTACTAGGTCATCCTGTAACAGCCCAGACCACCCGCCCACAGATATTGTCCGCTTTAGGCTCCCTTCGGGCCAAGACCCTCAGGGTTTTGCTCTTCCCCTTCCTAGGAAAACGTGTCTTAGAGGAGAGGAATCCATACCCTTATAAGGTGTACTTCATTCCCCTCTCCAAGCGATGTAGGATCTCACAATCCACCCTCTCTTAGGGCCCAGCCCTTTTAGGGTCCAATATCCTACACTGGCACATCAGTTCAGGAACTGACTCTGATACCATTTGTAACAGCCCAAACCACCCACCCACAGATATTGTCCACTTTGGGTTGCTCCTCGGGCAAAGACCCCTCACGGTTTTGCTCTTCCCAACGCATCAATGGTGCAGAGGTATCCATACCCTTATAAGGCATACTTCGTTCCCCTTTCCAATCGATGTGGGATCTCATAATCCACCCCCTTAAGGCCCAACCTAGCTAGCACAACGGTTTGGGTACTAGCTCTGATACCATTTATAACAATTTAGACCACCTGTCCACAGATATTGTCCACTTTGGCTTACCCCTCGGGCCAAACTCCTCAGGGTTTTTCTCTTCACACCCTTGGGAAGACATGTCTTATGGAGGAGAGGTATCCATACCCTTATAAGGCATACTTTGTTTTCCTCTCCAACCAATGTGGGATCTCACACTCTCCACCCCCTTAGGCCCAACCCTTTTAGGGCCCAAAGTCCTACGTTGGCACAACAGTTTGGAAATCAACTCTGATACCATTTGTAACAGCCCAGACCATCCGCCTATAGATATTGTCTGCTTTGAGTTGCCCCTCGAGCCAAAACCCTCATGGTTTTGCTCTTCTCGCTCAAAGGAAAATGCGTCTATGGTGGAGAGGTATCCATACCCTTATAAGGCATACTTCGTTCCCTCTCCAATCAATATGGGATCTCTTCATCATCTCACAAAAAGATTTTCCTTCTAATGTACTTTTTGCCACCATGATTGTTAAACTAAGGAATGACATCTCCTCCTACACCCAGGTTGATTCAGAGATGTTATATGACACATGAGAGAGATTTAAGGAGATGTTGAGGAAGTGCCCACATCATGTTCTACTATTGTGGATATAAATACAAACCTTTTATTTTAATCCAGAGGCAAGATTTTAATCCATAAAGATGTCATTAAGGAATCAAGAGGCTTCTATATGTAACTTGGAACTATAAATTGATCAGCTTGCTAAGTTAATTTTGAAAGACCATAAGGGAGTTTGCCTAGCACCATAAAGATAAATCCTAAAAAACGTGTGATAGAAATTATCCCCAGGAGTGAAAAAGAGCTAGAAGAGGAAAAAAATCCAAGATAAGAAAGAGAATAATAACAAGAGTCAAGAGAAAGCTGAAGGCGAAATTTTCCTTCAAAAAGTCAACAAAATTTGGACTTTCCATCCTTTATCATGCCAAAGTAATGAAAGATCGAATATATGAGAAGTTTGTTAAGTTCTTTGAACTGTTTAAATAACTCCACATGAAATTACCCCTTGTTACGGCCCTTAAGAAGACGTCGAAGTATTTAAATTTTTAAAGGAGTTAATAGCAAACAAGAGGAAGTTGGAGGATTTAGCAACTGTGACATTAAGTGGAAGATGCTCAGCGATTAAGCAAGTTACTAGAGAAGATTAAAAATTTAGGGATTTTTGCTATCCCTTATTAAATCAATAAATTAAAAATAGAAAAAAAAGGGTTTAGATAGCATAGGATCTAACATCGATATACTGCCTTATTCTTCGTTTAAGAAACTGGGGTTGGGTAAATTGAAACCAATTAGGATAAGTTTACAATTAGCAGACATATTAGTAAAGCATCCTAGACGTAGTCCTTAGACAGGGATTTAAGAGTTGAATCAGAAGAGTAACCTGAACATCAAGTAGTCCCTAGATGTAGTGGGAAGGATGTGAGACAACCAGACAGGTATCTAGGTCTAGGAGAAGGCATAATTGCCATCTCGGACTAAAAAGAAATGGATCCCATTACTTATACATAGGTTATTAATGATATTGATGCAAAAAATTGGCTCAAGGAGATGGAATCGGAAATAGATTCCATGTACACCAATTAAGTCTGGATCCTTGTAGATCTACCACCAGATGTAAAAGCCATAGGGTGTAAATGGATCTACAAAAGGAAAAGAGGATCTGATGGAAAGGTAAAGACTTTTAAAGCTAGATTGGTAGCTAAAGGCTATACTAAAAAAGAGGGTATAAACTATAAGGAGACATTTTCTCCGGTTGCCATGCTTAAGTCCATCAAAATTCTTTTGGCCATAGCAGGCTATTTCATAATGGGGATCTTGAGGAGACCATTTATATGGCCTAACCAGGAGGATTTGTTAGACCAAGTAATGAGCATAAGGTATGCAAATTGCAGAGGTCCATTTATAGACTTAAGCAAGCATATAGGGTTTAGAACATTAGGTCTGATAAGTCATACAAAACCTATGGGTTCATACAAAACCTAGATGAGCCTTATATCTACAAAGGGATACAAGAAGGCAAGGCTACTTTCCAAATCCTTTATGTTGATGACATTCTGCTCGTTGGGAATGATGTAGGAATGTTATCTACGGTTAAGGGATGGCTGAACAAACAGTTCTCAATGAAGGATTTAGGAGAGGCTAGCTATGTTATAGGGATCAAGCTTATAAGGTATCGTAAGAACAAACTGATAGCCTTGTCTCAATTAACCTACATTAAGAACATGCTCAATAAGTTTGCCATGCAGGATTCCAAGAGGGGTTTTACACCTGCTAGACATGGAATCAAACTTTCAAAGGAGCAAGCACCTAAAACCCAAGAGGAGGTTGAACACATGCATAACATTCCATATGCTTTGGTAGTTGGAAGTTTAATGTATGTTATGCTTTACACTAGACCAAATATCTATTAAGAAGTGGGACTAGTAAGTAGATTCCAGTCCAATCTTGTAATGGAGCATTGGACTGCTATTAAGTGCATACTGAATTATCTTCGTAGGACAAAGAACTTAATGCTTGTTTACTCTGGAAGTAACCTTATTAGGATAAGATATATAGATTTCGATTTCTAATCAGATGTTGATTCAAGGAAATCAACTTCTTGTTATATATTTGTTTTAGGAGGTGGAGCCATAGTCTAAAGGAGTGTCAAGCCATATTGTGTTACTGATTCAACAATGGAGGCTAAGTATGTTGCTGCTTGTGAGTAGCAAAAGAAGCAGTCTGGCTCCGCAAGTTCTGAATGATTTGGAGGTAGTTGCTGAGGTAGAAAAGGCCATTACACTTTATTATGATAATAGTGGGCTAGTGGCTAATTCTAAAGAACCTCGGAACCATAAAACTACCAAACACATTGAGAGAAAGTATCATCTCAAAAAGGAGATAAAACAACGTGGTGAGGTGAATGTGGTAAAGATTCCCACAGAGTAAAACCTTGCTAATCCATTTATGAAGACGCTATCTCAAAAGAGTTTTGAGGGTCATCTAGTAGGGATGGGAATGAAGGATATGTCAAACTTGCTTTACGACAAGTGGGAGATTGTTAGCGTTATGTAAATATAGTGCCTTGGAAAGCAAGCGTATTTCCATATAAGTTAATCTTCATCCAGTTACTTTTGTAATGAAAA
The DNA here is from genome assembly GCA_027563825.1 of Erythroxylum mucronatum. Lineage (NCBI taxonomy): Eukaryota > Viridiplantae > Streptophyta > Magnoliopsida > Malpighiales > Erythroxylaceae > Erythroxylum > Erythroxylum mucronatum. Next base: position 545 of record JAOSBP010205812.1, on the reverse strand, counting down.
TATTTATTATTAATAAAATAAAAGAGATTGTTTTATTTTTATGAGAATTATCTAACTAGTCATAAGGTACCAAGATTCTTTCGTTAGTAATATACATGTACAAGGAGATGTATAGGAAACATGTATATTATCATAATCTAAACTAGTTTATTAACAGTTGAATAATCAAGTTGCTCGCTTGATTATGGTTAAAACTGTAGTGTTGCGATTTATCTTTGTATAAGTAAAGGAGTTTACTTTAAGGGAATGATGAGTTTCATAACATGATAGTAGTTGACTATCAATAATGGCACTATTAAATAAATTTGGAATCAAGTATATTTTAAAGAATAAAGTAGACCGTTACTTTAATCTTAAGACATACACCTTAGCATTCTTTATTACAAACCACAATCTTGATGAGTGGTGAACTCATATGTGTTTTATTATAATTCTTGATATGATCTAAATTGATTTTTACAAAATATCAATCCAGTTTCTGCATGTTGGAATTATTAATTGAAACATGTATCAGGGAACATTCACTCAAATAAAGAGTTTATAGT
>JAOSBP010205684.1:0-12243 GCA_027563825.1 Erythroxylum mucronatum | reverse complement strand
ACTGGAGGCGGCCAGACAAATGGTGCCAGAGGAACAGATGGGCCGACTATCTGGATTCACTGTCAATGACATGGTCTTCTCCCGACCGATAGTAATATCAAGAGACCGGGAATGGAAAGAAGTGGAAATTGTTCTTCGACGGCGTCAGAGTACACAAAGAGATTCACTAATTTGGGACTTCAGGATATATGCGCTTGAGATCGATGACGACTGGCAACAAAAATCCAATGGCGTTGTGTCTGTCCAATATGAACGACTTGTGGACGCTGTGGACGACGGTGAGGAAAGTCGTGCTTGTCGACTCGATGAGACGATTCAGCTGGAAGGTATGCGAACGGGTTGCACAGCCAGCGTCGACCGAGTACGGTTCTACACCGCTCTAAGAGACAAGGGTTTTGTCTACGGTCCATCATTTCAAGCCCTTTCGAACATTATGTCCGACCGTGACGAGTCAGTGTCCGCCGATATTGCGGTTTACCAATGGCCTCAAGACGATCAAAGTCCAGCACAGGATCATGTCATACACCCGACAACCCTCGATGCCGTATTCCAGGCTTCTTTCGCCGCCAGTTCCAAGGGTCGGCTTACGGCCGTTCCGCCAATGTTACCAAGTCGGCTGAATCGTCTTTGGATCAGGCCACAAGGCGTCAATCATACGAGCATGACAAGTACGAAAGTTCTTTTACGTACTCAATCCAGCGGTCGCAAATTCATGACCAAAGCCTTTGCCACAGAGCTTACAGATAACAGTAGCATCATGTCCATCGATTTTGAATGCAGCTCAATCGATGCAAGCGACGATGCCCAAGACAAACCGAACACTGGGGAGTCTCTATGCTATGAGATGCGGTGGAGGCCAGACATCGACCTCATGGACAACGCGTCGCTCTCAACGTTCTGCCAATCGCGATGCCCAGACCAGGATGTCGAAACAAATTTTTACAACAATATCGAGTTCCTGGTCATGAAGTGCCTTTCGGATGCGATCGACACGCTGCCTGAATCGCGACATTCGGGCATGCCACTGCCACTCCAGCGTTACATGGAGTGGGCCTTGAACACTCGTAGGCTTTTCATGGATGGGCAGATCAGCGAGTGCAAGCCGTGCGACCCTATCTGGCAAGACATATGCAAGGATTCCACGAGCTATGACAGATTGCTTCTCGAGGTTGGGTCGACAAGTCTGGGCAATCTGCATGCAATGGTCACGTCACATCTTCCCGCGGTGTTGAATGGCGATGTTGATCCTGTTCAGTTCATGTTTCAGGACGATAAGGTAGAACGATTCTACAAGGCTAGTAATCGCCAGGTTACGTTTTGGGAGCCGCTTGGTCGATATGTCGACCTGTTGACCCATAAGAATCCAGCAATTGGCATTCTGGAGATCGGTGCTGGTACTGGGAGTTCGACGGGTCACCTGCTTGACCTTTTAGCTCCGGAACTCGACGATGGACCTGAGAGGATTTCACGCTACGACTATACCGACATATCTCCTGCGTTTCTCGGTGAAGCCAGCAAGGCTTTCGGGGAACGATCGGCCCGCATGAGCTTCCAAGTATTCGACGTCGAGAAGAGTCCTGCCATCCAAGGCTTTGAGGAAGGATCGTACGATGTTGTTTTTGCTGCGAGTGTGCTCCATGCGACCAAAGATCTCGATCGTACACTGCGCAACGTCCGTAAGCTTCTTAAACCAGGTGGGAAGCTAATACTAATAGAAATTGTCGCTGAGACGGTGCGTATGACCTTCGCATTTGGGTTGTTCCCAGGATGGTGGCTAGGGGAGGGCGATAGGCGGCTGCGGCCATGGCTCAGAACATCTGAGTGGCACGACATTTTGCAGCGGAGTGGGTTTACCGGTGTGGATGTGGAGTTTCCCGACTTTCAGAACAAGGCATACCACGAGTACAGCGTCATGATTGCAACGGCCGCCAGTTCCGAAACTCCATCATCGACCCAGGCACGTTGTATCCAGCTGATCGTAGGAAAGGGCAAGACCCACATGCAACTGTCGGTCGCCGAGGAATTGCGCGGGATGCTGGCCGAGAACGGCTACGAATCGGAAATAGTATCATGGGAAGAAGACTCAGCCGTACAAGGACCGGAAAGCGAATGTCCGCGAATAGTCCTGTGTGAACTCGATCAGCCAGTGGTCGCGAACTTGGACGAGACTCTATTTCAGTCTCTGAAACGGGTGATTCTGTCGACACAGACCCTCCTCTGGGTCAGCGGCGGCGGCGGCGACGGCGAACACGATCCGCGCCTCCACACCATTGACGGCCTCGCCCGCGTGGCCCGCACCGAGAATCCGCGCCTCGCCTTCTCGACGCTGGCGCTGCAGCCCACCGGCTCGACCGCATCCTCCCTCGCCTCGAAGATCACCGCGGTCTTCGTCCGCCTCCTCCTCCTCCACGGGGCCGACTCCACCCCCGCCGAGCTCGAGTACCAGGAACGAGCTTCGCGGATCTGCGTACCGCGTCTCCTGCCGTCCCGCATCGCCGGACCCGACGTCGCATCCCGCGTCCAATCCCTCCGCACCGCGGTCCGGCGATTCGGCGGATCGCCGCCGCTCGCCCTGGCCGCCGGCTCGCCCGGTCTCCTCGACACGCTCCACTTCGTCCTCGACCCGAGACCGTCCCTACCGCTTCCCCCCGATCGCATCGAGGTCGAGATCTCCTTCGGCGGGGTCAATTTCCGCGACTGCCTCACCGCCCTCGGCCAGCTGGACGCCGACTACATCGGGCTCGAGTACGCGGGCGTTGTCAGCCGCGTCCCCGATCCGGCGTGTCCGCACGCCGTCGGTGACCGGGTGGCGGGATGGTGTCGTGGAAGCTATCAGACGTGCACCCAGGTGCCGTTCGATTTGGCCATACCCGTGCCCGAGAATTTGAACCTCAGCGACGCAGCTGCGTCGCTCGTCGTGTTCTCTACAGCGTGGCACTCGCTTGTGAACGTCGCAAGGTTGAGCAAAGGCGAGAGTATATTGATTCACTCGGCAGCCGGGGGTACGGGCCAAGCTGCGATTCAGGTGGCGAGGTATCTCGGGGCCGAGGTTTATGTTACGGTCGGTTCGCTGGAGAAGAAACGCTTCCTAACGGACACCTACCAAATTCCGCAGAATCGTATTTTTGCGAGCAGGGATCTAACGTTTGCGCAAGGTATAATGCGAGCGACAGGCGGAAAGGGCGTGGATGTGTTGCTAAACTCGCTCTCTGGGGACAGTTTGTTGGCATCATGGGAGTGCGTTGCAAAGGTGAACCTCGTTCGATCCTCGATTGGTCTTGATCCTGGGCTGATTCGTCATGCAGTGTGGTCGTTTTATCGAAATCGGGAACCGGGATATCAATTCCAGATCCCACTTACCTATGTGGCCTTTCAGAAACGGTGTTACCTTCGCACATGTCGCCCTGTATGTGATGGTGGAAGTTCAGCGACCTCTTCTCGCGAAAATCGGAGAAACCGTTCTTCGGTTGCTGGCGGATAAGGTCTTTTCCGTCCCCAAACCACTCAAAGTCTTCGATATCTCAGATGTGCAGAAGGTGTTCCGTCTGTTTCAAAGCGGTGATCACTATGGCAGGATGGTCGTTAAGATGAGCCCAGATGCAATGGTTGAGGTGAGCATACATGCGTCGCTTTGATTGGCCTCACTATGCTGACAAGACCATCAAACACAGACAAGACTGAAACCCACGGCAAAGTATAGTTTCAATCCAGCAAAGACCTATGTCATCGCCGGTGCATTCGGAGGTCTGGGTAGGAGCATAACCACCTGGATGGTTGAAAGGGGAGCTCGGAATCTGCTTCTTTTATCACGTTCGGGCGCCAAGTCACCGGCGGCTCGTGAATTAGTTACGGAGCTGGAAGCCGCAAATGTTAATGTCTGCGCTCCAGCGTGCGACATCAGCGACAGAGCATCGTTGACGCAGATCCTAACTGAAAGCGAGAGCTCGCTTCCACCAATCGCTGGCTGCGTACAAGCGGCCATGGTATTGCAGGATTCTTTGTTCGAGAAGATGACCTTCGAGCGGTGGCGCATAGCCTGTGAGGCGAAGATCAGCGGAACATGGAACCTGCACTCTCTGCTACCTCACGACCTACAATTCTTTACATGCCTCTCCTCTCTTTCTTGCATCGTTGGCAACGCTGGTCAGTCGAATTATGCAGCTGGAAATTCGTACATGGATGAACTTATCCGACATCGAGTCCTTAACAACCAAGCTGCAACAACAATAAACCTGGGTTGGGTTGAACAAGAGGGTGTGGTGGCGGAGGATCATGAGATGAAAGCTGCATTTAGTAAGATTGAAAGCATGCCAGCAATATCCATGGAAGAGCTGTACGCCTTACTCGACTACGCCTGCGACCCTATGCGACCGCAGTCACCATGTCAAGTCATAACCGGGCTGGCACCACCGAAGAACTCCATTCGTGACCTTGGTGATCTGGAGGCACGGGTGCCCTGGCTCAGCAAAAGTTTGCTGAGACCACTGATCCAGGCTGCGATGCAGACCGGCGGAAGACCGCACCAGGAAGATGGTGGAATCGGGACTGACTATGCGCAACTGTTCCGCAGCGCTTCGAGTTCCAACAATGCCGTACAAATCGTCTCTCAGTGCATGAGACACCGATTGTCGAAAGCTTTGGCCGTCACAGAAGATGAGATCGACATGTCCTTGCCTCTCCACGCCATTGGGGTTGATTCGCTCTTTGGTATCGAACTGAGAAACTACCTTGCCAAAGTCTTCGACAGTGACGTTGCCGTGTTCGACCTCATGGGCGCTACGAGCGCGGATTCAGCCTGCAATCTTATTGCAGAAAGAAGCACTCATCGGAGAACAGGCTAAAGATCCGGGATATGTCCCCGTCATTATCAGTGTATCGAGTAACCAGATGCTGAAACAAAGTGTCTGCCTGGTGACTTGAGTGCTGTTGTACTGCAAGTCGAACCTGTTCTGTAGTATGCAAATGTCAAGGCGGTATTCAACATTAGAATTACGGAAAATGGACTCATTACTGCAATGATCATCGTTGGAGGAACCGTTTGATCCGGGTGACGGGCAATTTATCTCTGCTTGGCGAAGGTTGAATGTCTATAAGTAGGCAAGATAGCAGTTTAGGCTACAGAGCTAGACTGCCGATCTACGGGGCATGTAGTTCCGTGCAAAGCATGTACGTAACAGTTCACCAATTAAACCAAAGCGTGCCTCATAAAGTGGACATAATGCATGCAGCAAGGCAAGTTCTGGTGCAATGTGTGCTTGGACGCTTCGCACTAAAATGTATTGAATGACAGCAACGCCGGCATGAAAGGCTCCGTGATCCAGTCAGGTTAGACAGTCAACTGGAAGAGACGAATATACCATCAGCAGGAGCCTTGTTCATCCGAGAATGCCGATCGTGAGAGAGGTTATAAATGAAGCAGACTGTCACCCCAATACCAAAGAACACGGCAGCAGCATCAACCTTACCTCCCAAAACTTGCCAGAGCCATCTTACCAGTTGAAACTCAACCAATCATGAAGTCCTTTTCCACAGCAACCTTCTTCCTCTCTTCCGTCTTCTCCACTCTTGCCACGGCTGGTCAGATCGCTTTCTACAACAGCGGAGGCTGCGGTGACTACGCCATAACCGTCTATCCTCCGCCCAATGCGGGCATCGTCAGTTGCGGACAAGTAGCCGGCTATGCCAGCGCACAAGCTCAACAGGTCGATGGAGGATGCAGCTGTAAGTCAAATCACATTAGAGTCTCCAAGGATCGTGACAGCGGAAGCAATGGAAAAGCTGATGCCTTCTCCGTGCGTAGTCACCGTGTATACGGATTCGACTTGCAGCGTTGATGCCACTACCGCTGGGCTTGGTGCGTGCGTCGGTGGAGCTTCGATTTATTCTTATAGCTATGATTGCAGTTAGATAGTTTGAGCACTGAAGGCGTGGGATGATTCAGTCTGATGGTTTCTCTAGATGAAGAAAAGCTGTTGAGGTTCGGGAGATTCGATGGTGTCAGGTCCACCTCCATCAGGATGTTGATTCTTTCGGAAATTTGAGAGCACTCGCTTATAGTCATTCAACAATTGCCATCATACTCGCCAACCTTTCACGATCTTTCAGTTTATCATAAAATTGAAGGCACGCCGGTTAGCAATCTGTAATCAATGCAGAGGGTTCGTGGGTTACGAAACGGATCTATTGGGAGAACACATGGCAATCTCATCGGTGTTGAACTCCTGCCGAGTTTGCAGACGGGCATTTGACGGAATTGACTCCGGGGTCAAGAGGTCCCACCGTTTATTACCGTCGACATGAAGAGAAGAGTAGGTTTAAGGTTCGGCTGTCCCCGTGTCGGCTGCAGGGGTGCCGCGTGCTTTCCAGGGGCGTGGACCGCAGGCTATACCAGGCTTCTCGAAATGCGGGTGATCAACATCTAGAAGGACTGACCTGGAGCTTCGAGTCCCGCATCTGTGTTCTTCGGAGGCTGATGACACCAACCTTTCAGAATATGTTCTTGCTTCGATGCTAGCAGGAGAATTGCGTCCTCGGCCCCGAGGCGTCTCCTCTGAACGAGAAATGCCTGCGCGTGCAAGGGTCCTGACCAAGGATGAAGAGCTAGGGAAACGTGACGATGATTTCCGGCCGGCATCTTCACGTGCATCGACAATGTCTTCTTCCCTTCCATGGAACTGGCGCAGACGACGTGTTCTCTTGGCAGCTGCTCTGATCGGTATCGTGTACCTGTTCGCCCAACATTTACCGACGAATCTCGCATCCGGCGATATTGAATTGGAGGGTCCGCTAGTCCCCAAAATCAGCGAGCCACGCAACAGGTTTCCTTCGCATCCACCTGCTTCGACCGAAGTAGCAGAAGAGCCTGAAGATGCGCCCCCGAGAGAACGGGACGTTCGCGAGGATGAGACCGCGCAGCAATATTACAATGGCCCCATCAAGTTCTACAAACTCGGTCACAGCTTGCAGAACCTTCAGATGACTATGGGTGGTATGGAGAACAATCGTAACATTCTATTCGCAGCTTCATCTTTAAAGAGTCTGGCAAATCTGATACCAATGGCATGTGAAATGGCTAGGAAAGATCAGGCGCTTCCGCACTTTGCGCTCTTTGGAAGGAGCACACTGACAGTAGACGAGCTTTTGGAGATCAACGGGGTGAACAAAGCAACATGCGGGGTATATTTTCACGATGCGCGCCCGGATTATGCTCAGTACAGTTCAGATACTCGGGCTGCAATATCGGTGGCTGGTGCCATGATACATATCCATAACTACATGCACCCGCAAGCTATGATCATAGATCATGAATCGCTTGAGAACAAATTCTTCTTGGATGCCATGACGATGAAGGCTGGGGAAATGGGTAAACCACTGATCCAACTTCCGAAAGGACGTTATGAGGATTTCATGTGGATGACACGCTTGGATGCAGGAAGTCTGTCGAAATGGTACACGCCGACCATCGACATTGTCATTCAGGCTCCCTCAGGGAGCGCTGGAAGTTTGATCCGCCTATTGAAGAGTCTCAGTGCTGCCAAGTACGATGCTATGCCGATACCGAGACTCACCGTCGAGCTTCCTAGCAACCCAGAAGCTTTCGTCGTGGGTTATTTGGCGAGGATGCGATGGCCGCCCATCGATACCGATCTTCCACAGCTTCCATCCATGCTGACGGTTCGTCATCGAATTCCTTCATCGAAAATAACCCCGGAGCTGGCTTCGTTGCGCTTCTTGGAATCGTTCTACCCAAATGATCCCAATAGTCATCACACCCTTGTGTTGTCTCCTCAGGCCGAGGTTAGTCCTCTTTTCATGCATTATCTGCATTTCTCAACCCTGAAATACCGTCATGCCGCCTATTCGGCCCCAGCTTACGAAGGTATCATTGGTCTGTCCCTTGAAACACGCACTTCCCTGTTGAACGGCTCGGCGTTCGACATCCCAGTCATGGCCAACATGTCTCTCTGGAAATCTCGTCAAGAGGACGAGTTGAAGGATGATGCGCCAACACCCTATCTCTACGCCGCGCCAACTTCGAGCGCTTCATTAATCTATGGAGACAAATGGGTGTGTTTGCACAGTTTTCTGAAATATCGCAAGGCTTCATTACATTTGGGAAAAGCCAAAAAGATAGAGAAATCTGTGCCCGAGACTGAGCCTGCCTGGATGGAATATCTGCTAGAGTTGATGAGAGCAAGAGGATGGAGTATGATTTACCCTGCTACTAACTTTGTAACACTGCACAATGAGATGGCGCAAGTACCCGAGGAGTTTTTGCGACATGACAAGGACGGCTCAAACAGAGACACTGCATTGCCAGATACTTCGGATGACCATGAGGAGGAAGCATTTCTGGTTGCTAACGTTCTCCCAGTTCTCGAGAAGCATGTGGAAAAGTCGAGTAAGGACTACGGGCCACTGCACAAACTTCTTCCATACAAACAGAACATGCCAGAAGCGTACGAGATGCCGTATTACTCTGTTGAAGGAGAAATTCTTGGAAATACTGATGTTACGTCACATGCGAAAAGGTTTGCCAAAAACTTCAAGACTACTATTGGCGGTTGCACAAGTAAAGAGGCTGAAGAGAATCGTAATGTTGATTGGCTGGACGCAAAAGACTTGTTCTGCCTTCCTGGATTGGAGGTGGATATTGAAGATGATAGCGACATGTTTGGTGGATTCGGTGGAGATAACAACCTTATTGAAGTCTCCCCATCGTGGCAGGACCTTGACACCCCGGAAGCCGATGATGACACGGTAGATGCGAACAGGTCGACCAAATCAGAACGAATAGCTGCTAAAGATACAAATGCTGGCACTTCACAGACTGGAGATGAACTCGAAGTAGACTTGGCTGCCGATACCACCTGAGAGAATGCCACCTTCCTGGCCGTGATGCTGAGTCCAGAAAATATCCTTGCCTGATGAGGCACACCGAAAAGGCCTTTTCCCAATTTGTATGATGCCAGGGAAACATTTATTGGCCGTCAAGACAGTGTCACCATGGATTTGGGTCCGTGAAGCTCGACGAGAAGTTGCATCGTGTTTAATACCCGTATTAATTGAACCGCAGGGTGTTATAGCGACCGGCTGCTGTAGTGCTTGGGTAAGGGATATTCGCAGGAAAAAAAAAGGTCAACAGAGTTGCACGCAGAGACCATTGCAACCCATGTGTCGGCTTTACACTACCAAACGCCCGAGTTCGGCTTCAGTGTCGAAAGGCTATTTGATGACTCCGTTACAACACGGGTATCACTAATGCAATTGCTTTTCGGTTCTGAAATGAGGACGTGTGTTTTGTATATAGAATCTTGATGTAGAAGACGAATGATCAATAGTATAGCTAGACTGAACAATGGATGACTGTTGAGTGCGGGACTGAAAGATCTAGCGTTGCCAACTATGTTCGAACCGCGGTAGACATTATTCTTGTAAATAGTCTATCGGAATACACGCCCTCATTCATTGGACAAATGGAGTATTACTAAACAGGATCATCATATGTTTAAGAATTGGATCTGTAATGTAACGAGATGGAAGCCTTAGGCTGCAACGCTAGACGCGCAACGCGGTCTTATCACGTACTTTACGCGTCCATGCGAACCTCACGTCAAGGTAGTTCTCTGTCAAATCATCAGCATACGACAAGATGACGACGGAATATAGTGACTGGCTTGCGGTCAACGTGCTCAATGAGCGCCAATTGGTGAGATGTAGTAGAAATCGATCTCGGTGCAAATACTAATAATGTCAAGGTAACCTTTCGGTCCATTAGCAGGGCCTTGAAAGTCAGCAGCAATCTTGCAAAACAGTACGGTCAATGTCGATTCCAGTTGAACAAAATCACTGACAACAGAAAAGAATGCTTTTTGATTTCCATCATCGTCAGAATACTAGAAAGCCCGGAAGCGTGCATGCAACTTATCTGATCAGCGGGTCGAAGCTTCGACAACAAGCGAATGGCGTACGGAGTCAAGATGATGAGGATAGCGTCATGCAGAGCGATCCAGTGTTTCCAGGTAGCTCGATGCCTGGCCAGGATGAAAACGCTGTCGACGAAGTGCCCATGAAAACTATCATGTTGGTGAAGGAAGAACAGCTTGAGCAGGCAAAAGCCAAATTCGAAAATATTACGGGCATCCATGTGTACAGCTTACAGGCTGATGGACTTTCTGATATGCGGACGCTGACCGAATGCAATCGGAATATCGCAACAACCTATAGTTCTGAAGACCCATTAAAGGCCTGGAAACAGTACGGCACGATTCAAAACCCCTATGTCAGGAGACGAACCGGTAGAGCACCTCCACCTGCGGCCCCTCCAGCCACGAAATCAAAGACTCCAACTACCTCTACAACCAAGGCTGCATCATCGACCAAAACCCAATCAGAATCTCAGTCAGCCTCCCAAGAAAGCATCAAAACCGAATCCGCCAAGCCATCCATCTCGAAACCCTCAGCCGTCAAACGACAAGATTCCAACCTCTTCAAATCCTTCGCCAAAGCCAACGCAGCAGCAGCATCCAAACCCAAGAAACCAGCTCAGGACGCAACCGACAGCTCCGCAGCCCCAACCCCGGATCCAGACACCTCCATGACCGGTTTCTCCGACGACGACGAAGAAGACGAAGACGGCGACTCAGGCCTCCCAGAAGAACTAAAGGACATCAAAGCCCCTTCAGCCCCTGGAGGTAAATCTCGCAAAGAACGCGAAGCAGAGTTGCAAGCGATGATGGATCAGGAGGACGAACCCATGGGTGAGGCGGCGAGTGCTGACGCGGAGGAGGAAGAGGAAAGCAGCACGAAACCCTCAGACGACGGGGACGCAATGGACGAAGACGACGAAGGAGCGATCGATCGCAAGGGAAAGAAAGCCGAAGCCCAAGACAAGAAAGACCCCCAACCCCAACAGCAGGAAGCGGTCACAGTCGAAAACGGACGTCGTCGAGGCCGAAGAAAAGTTATGAAAGCCAAAACCGTAAAAGACGAAGAAGGCTATCTCGGTGAGTCGTCTCCCCTTCAGTCCCTACTCAATTTCCCCTTTATCCCCGCCGTTCCAACCCAACCCTTACTAACCTCATGTGTTCATGTGAGCAGTAACAAGGGAAGAAGCAGCCTGGGAGTCCTTCTCCGAAGACGAGCCGGTGCCGAAGAACAAGAAACCCAAGGTCGAGGTGCCCTCCGCAACTGCCGCAGCAGGCTCGAGTTCTGCGGGAGCGAAGTCCGGGGGAACGACCACGACCACGACCACGACGGGGAAGAAGGCGTCGTCGGCGGCAGGGGGAAAACCGGGGCAGGGGAACATTATGTCTTTCTTTGGGAAGAAGTGATTTCGTTCACTTCGTGGGGAGGTCTGCTCGGCATATCGGGGATCTAGCCGTGCTCTTGTACCGGTATATCGTTGTGACATGCAAGTTTTCCACCAGGTGTCGAGGTACACATTCAAAGCCCACTGCGAATGAAGGAAATCAGATGCACTGCCGAAAAAACAAAAGAGTATCAAAGAATACAGCTACAGTCGGCCCTCGATAAGACGATCCGCGCTATACCGATATTTCGCGATAGTACGATATCTTCGCGTCGCTGAAGGAATTCCTCATATAAATATCGTTGTTCCTCGGGTTTTAGAAATATCGTTGTTACTTCCAGAATATCGTCTTATCATGAGAAAGGTGTCTGTACCTGCCCTACATAGACCGGGTATTCCCAAAGAACAGAGGCTCGAATTACGAAGATATTCAGCCTAGCACCCGAATATTCTACAGACCCAGCTAGTTGATTGGTTTGAGAGCAGATTTGGCCGAAGAATTCGACAATCTACGGTCTCCGAGAGCCTCTCTGCGAAGTGGAAGGACCTGGATAGCGATATTATTATTACTCAGCTGAAGACGAAGAAGCGCGAACGTCCTGCGCGTTGGCCGGTCCTAGAGAGAGCCCTCCGTCAATGGGTCCTTCGGTGCGAACAGTAGGTCCCTCTGTCCGACGACCTTCTACGTAACCAAGCCCTAAGATTCTGGTATCGACTCGACGAATATAAAGAGATGGAGGCTCCTCAATTCAGCGCTGGTTAGTTATTCAATTTCAAGAAGAGGAATGATATTCGGGCTAGAAAGATGCACGGAGAAGCTGGTAGTGTCGACATCGCAGAAGCAGCGGATTAGGTACGCCTTCTTCAGTCTCTTCTGCACCAATCCCAGCCGAAGGACATATATAATTGCGACGAGACAGGGCTCTTCTGGA